>JAAAKG020080907.1:0-16809 GCA_010014905.2 Druon quercuslanigerum | reverse complement strand
AGACAGACAGACGCCATCGTAAAAACTTGATTTTCGTATTCAGGGGGTCACGAAACGTGGAGATCCGTTGAAACATGCCGGTGTCAAATTTCCGACAATTCTAATACTTTCTCAATCATAAATGATGAGAATGTAAAAATTATTTGGATTTTTAAAGTTTGCTGTTAATTTAAAATTATTGTTATTTTGTAATAGTTAGAGATGTCTATTCGGCATGATTTTTATCAGCATTATATTAATAGCAGGCCATTTTCTTCATTTCTTGATGTACTTAAAAATTATAAAAATTTAAAAAATTTCAAAGACGAAAAAAGGGACCTAAAAGTCCTTGATTTTAATATTTTTAGTACAAAATTTACATTTTCGCCCATTTCAGGTTGCGAAAAAATATTATGTTTAAGGTCAAGTTTTGGTTAAATTTAATAAAACAAATAAAATTGTTGTAACGGCTATTTTAAAAAAATACTTTTTTAACTTAAAAAAATGGAAACTTCTGGCTTTTATCGAAAATGAAGCAACATCCAAAAAAGTGTAAAAGACTAAAATTGTGCCCTAAAGAAATTTCTACAAAAATACAATTTTTATATAAACTAATCGCACTTCATTTTTTTGTAAAACAGTTTTTTTTTCTATTTTAAGAGGTAACAGTAGCGTTTGTCGCAATTTCAGATCATCAAAAATCAAAAAAGTTTAATTTATTTTTCAAAATTTCAGAACAGTCTTTTCTTCTTCAAAAGTTTTTTATTCTTTTTCTATCTATGCTTACAAAATGTGGATTATGGAAATGGTATAATTATTGCTTATTGAAAATAAAATTTAATTATGAAATAATTATTTTATCCATTACTTATCGATCAGAGAATTTAATAAATTCATAAATTATGATTCCATTTGTACAAAATAATTTTTAATCATATACAAATATAAATAAGATTTTTTAAGGATATAAAACGTTGCGGTAAAAGTGCTGCTGCAATTTTGAACATTTTACTTTTTTTGATACATTTTTCAAAAAGTGTAGCATAAGAGCTGAAATAATTTTCAAGAAATATATGTGGCAATGATTTCTAATTTTAGTCATAATAATCATAAGTCGTTCTCGCAGAAGGTCTCGCAGTCTGTGGAGGCAGAGTAAGGGAAGCCCCTGTTCTCATTTTTTAATTTAAATTATTTTGTTTAACGTTTTTCAAATATTTAACGTTTATATATATATATATTTACAGATGAAATATATAAGTGGACATAAAAAGGTTGACCGTATAATACACCAGGATTATTTTTTCTAATAATAGTTTCAGATTAATTATTAATTTTTGAAATTTTTTGGTTTTTCATTTTATCCGATAACCAAACATTAATATAATATTAATATATTTGCATAAAAGATCGATTAACATATTTATATTTATTAAAAATTATAGAATATTAAATATACTTCAAGACAGAAAAATTAATTTGCGTTTAATGTTTCCTCTTTTCAACAACATAACCGATATAGAAGATTAAAAAAGAATCTATTACCAATTCAGTTCCATCTCATAACATGTTTTATTATTATTTATGATTAAAATATCAATAAAAACACGTACTTCTTGAATGTAAAACAATTTATTTGCAGTTTAACACATACTGAAAATATTCTTTAGATCTATCAAAATCTTATCGAATAACTTTGGCATCCGGTAACAAAAAGTTTTTTAAAACAAATAATTTTGCCTGAAAAAAACAAAAAAAAGCAGATATTCCAATTATTTTTAATTTAAAAATATTTCTAAATAAATTTAAAGTTATATTTTGCTTCTATTATGTTTTGAAAAATGAACATGATTTCTTATCATGTAATATTCATTGCTAAATAATAAAACAATTTAAGTTTTATTAGTATTAATTTACATAATTAACTTTTAACGAAAAAAAACGAAAATAAGCAGAAATCATTATTATTATTATTATTATTATTATTATTATTATTATTATTATTTATGTATTTCTTTTGAGAACATTTATAAACCCTTGAAAGCATTGCAATCTTTGAAAAGCTAATCAAATCCGTTAAATCCTTTAAAAGTCCCACGGAATATTTTTAAATAAATTATTCTATATCTCTAAAGAGTTTTTCAAGACCGCCTGAAATTTGGCGTAAATACCTTAAACACATTAAAATTCAGATCATTTGAATTTATTTTAAATTCTGAAAATTCCGTAAGAGTTCTTAAAAATATGCTTTTAAATCCAGTCAGGTTATAACAATCTGTTGACTATTCCTTGAAATTGTCTTAACTATAATCAAATCTTTGAAAAAATTTCAAACAACAAAAATAGTAAATTCTTTTAAACAAATTCTTTTAAATATATTTAAAATCCTTTACAATATTACGAAGTTCTGGAATTTTCATGAAATACCTTCAAATCTTTTTTAAAAAATCCCTAATTCTTATAAATCATAAATACAATTATTCCAAATCTTCCGAGTTTAGGGGAAATTCATTAAAAATCCGAAAAATAAGCAGAAATCCTGGAATTTGTCTGAAATAAATTTAAACCTTTTAAAAATTTACGAAATCTTATAAGTCCGATGCAATATTTTTCCAAAAGAATTTCTTTGAAAATCCTTCCACGTATTTGGATATCCCGACATACATAATCAAAAGTTAGAAAAGATAAAGTTGATTTAAAAAGTCGGACGACAGTCTTTTCTTTTTAACAAATATTTTCCTTTGTTTCTGTCTATGCTTACAAAACAATTTAGGAAAATTTATAATTACTTCTTATTTGAAAAATCTTTAATTATGGAAATATTATCTTGTCGATTAATGATTAATTGTATGATCAGAGAGTTTTACAAAATAATATATTATTGTACGCCTATCTGAAAACCTTTTGCTCATTGTAAACAAATATAAATAAGATTATTTTTAAAGAAACAAAAATGGTGCTCTAAATTTTCTTGAACACAAAAACGATACGATATCGTTTTTTAAATAATTTTTCCTATACACTCATGAATTTAATGATCAATATGAAATTAGCCAAAAAAATTTCGAGCATACATTAGAACTTCAAGATTTAGTCAAAGAATATTTTGCAAATTGTTTTAGACCAACTATTGGTGAAAAAATGAATATTTTTTTGAAGAATGTCAAATTGAGTTAATTTTCTTTATGTTAAAAATTTTTTTAAATGTTAGTCATTTTTTGGAATATCAGGAAGCAACGAAAATTTTCTAATAGCTAACTGACAATTACAAGAAGTTCAATTTTGAGAACAAAAAATCAACCTTTAACAACAATTTTCCATAAAAAAAATATAACTGCAACAGGAATAGTTGGATTTTAATCCCAAAACATGAGGTTCCATGAATATTCAATTGAAATATTTTACTTTTCAAACTGAAAAAATTAATTTTTACTCAAAAAAAGATAAATTAGCAAACAAAACCATAATTATTAAACTAAGAGTTAAAAAAATTAATGTCTAACCAAATATATTTGAAATATTTACCTAATATTACAAATATTTAAATAAAATCATTAAACACTTAATCAAGCAGATTAATTTCTGCCAAAAAAGCTGAATTTTTTTACTGAAAAAGATTATTTTTCAACCAAAAATTGAATACTTGAATTTTGAGTGAAAAAAATAAATGGTCTGCTTGGGAAATTATTTTTTTGTTAATATTATGGAATATTTAAATGATACATATAATAGCTAAATTTCCAGTAAAAAAAAATTATTTTTTACCAAAAAAGAAAAAAATTTTCCATAAAATAGTTAGATCTTCGCAAAAAATATCTTTTCTTCAAAGATAAAACAATTTTTTAATCAAATGGCTCATTTTTCAACCAAAGAAATGTATTAACTTTAAATAACTTTTGGATAAGAAGATTAACTTTCAATGCAAAAGATAATTTAAAATATTTACGTGGAATAAGTTACATTTTTAGTAAAAGATTACATTCAACAAATAAAAAACTAACTTAAAAAAATAGATACAGTTTCAAACAATAATAATTAAATTTCGCCTAAATTGTAAATTGTAAATCTTTGAATAGAATAGTTAAAGTACAAATCAGAAAGATCAATTTCCAACTAAGAAGATGATAATTTTAAATAATTAAAAAGTTAAAATGAAAAGTGAATATAAATTTTAACAAAAGAAACAAAAATTTGTTTTATCCCAATCCTATGTCCCGATGCGACGCTGGGATAAAGTTACATCTTCCAACACATTTTAATTAATATTACAAAATATTTAAATTATACATATAAAAGCTACATTTTTATTTGAAAAAAAAATATTTTAAACAAAAAAAAAACAAATTTTCAATAAAATAGTTAAATTTTCGGAAAAAGTATCTTTTCTTCAAAAAAAAAACTAACAATTTTTTAATTAAATGGCTCATTTTTCAGCCCAAGAAATGTATTTATAATGAAAATTATGAATCTTCAAAAAAATATTTCAACGAAAGTATTCAAATTTTTACCAAATAAAATTCTAAATATTTAACTGGAATACTTCAATTATTAACCAACAAGAATAACTTTTGGGCAGAAAGATTATCTTTTAATTGCATTTTCAACCAAATAAAAAAATTTTAACTAAAATTGCGAATCTTTAACTAGAAAAGTGAAATTTTTAATCACAAAGATCAATTTCCAACTAAGAAGATGATAATTTTAAATAATTAAAAAGTTAAAATAAAAGGTGAATATAACTTTAACCAAAGAAGACAAGATTTTTTAGACAAGGACATACATTTTTAAATAAAAATATAATATTTTATAAAAAATCGATCTTGTAAAAAACTCAGTGTATTTTCAACAATATAGTTAAATTTTCTATTAAAACAAATACCAATTTCAAGTAAAAACGAAAACGGTGAATGTTTAGTTGAAGGAATAAATTTCCACCAAACTGATAAATTTTCAACTCAAATTATAGATTTTTAGCTGGGATCGTTGAAATTGTTATGAAAAAGAGGAATTTTCAACCATGAATATAAATTTTCTATAAGAAACGAATTTCCTCATAGTAAATTAATTTTCAAACAAATACTTGAATTCATAAGCAAAAATGTCACTTCTTAACCAAACAGTTGACATTTAATTAAATTTAAATTTTTTTAATTTAATTCTTATAAAATAATATTTGTATGCGAAAAAGCAGGAAAAGGGTCTACAGTTTAAAAAAAAGAGTTGGAAACGGCCTTACTTCTCGGCTTAATAGAGCCAAAAATCAGAAGTCGAAAAAGATGAAGAAACTAAGTAAATAAAATAAATAAATGAAATAAATACAGAAAATAAATAAATAATATAATAGCTCGATTTTATCATAAAAATCTAATTCTTCAAAAAAAATGCATTTTCAGCAAAGTATCTAAACTTCTACTGGAATAGTTCAATTTTTAGATAAAAAAATTGATTTTAAACAAAGTAGTTACATTTTTTATCAATGATGGATTTTTAATTAAAACCATGGATCTTAGAAAAAAAACTGATTTTTAATAAATGGGTTTAACCGTCAACCTAGTAGTTAAATTTTTAAATAAGTAAATGAATCCGTAACCTGATAATTACACTTATGTGCCCTACCACTTTAGATTGAATCGAGATCACTTATGGAAATGGGCCAAAACTATTTGAACAATGAAAAATTTAATTTTACTGCAATCAGAAGCAAATTCCCAATTTTTCATTTGAATTTCCGTTCATTTTACGGTTTTTCCCGGCTCAGTACATAAAACTCCCAGTCATTTTCTGGTCTTTGCTAACTTCCGGGTCAAGTAGCTTCTCAAAAGTATCTCAACTGGTACCAATAAATCCCAATCAAAAAATTTCTCAAACAATGCTATGCGTACTTGCAGTTTAAATTTTTTGTGACGTTCGCAATGGTTAGATACTGCTTTCTTTACGCCATTATAATTAACGCATTTTACTACTAACGACTGGAATTCGGTTCCTATAACGAAAGTACAGAGACAGCGAAATAGGACACATAAGCATAAAAAACAATTTGTAATTCACAATGTCTTTATTTGCATTAATAAAACATTAACTACATAGATTCCAAATGATGAATATGGCCATCAGAATCTTTCCTTGATGAATGTCAAATGAGCAAAAACAGTGAAAGCATTCAACAGATAATCGAATCAACAAAACATACACGAATGGGCGACCATTGATAACCTGAAGTGCGGAAATGATCACGTTCAATCATCTGTATTGATTGCTTGTTCGTGTTAGCCGAAATTGATAGATTAACCATTGACCGATTTATCGATTTTTGATCTTCGACAATTTCTTCAAGGATTAGCAGGTAGAGCATGTACGTGGTGCTCCCAGGCTTTGCCATCCTCCAGCGGATCCTTGAGCATAATTTGAAGCCTGGGATTGTTGGCCACCATTGGAATACTGAGCATTCCAGCCTAAAAATAATAAATTATCAATGAAAAACGACAGTTCTTCAAAAACAACAAATTAATTTAGATCAAGCTAGAGTCAAACTCGGATATAATGCCGCCGGATATATCCCTTCCAGCCCAAAACTGGCGCTATTTCCGAGTTTGACGGTTGAATTCAAGAAAAATAGACGAATTTTTAACCTGAAGCTCCTGGCGCTCCTCCTGTGAGACCTCCTGCTCCTGAACCTACTCCTCCAGGATATCCACCACCTCCTCCTGCATTAGCATTAGCACCCGCGTTAGCACCTGCCTGCGCGTTAGCTCCTCCATATCCACCTCCATATCCACCCATAGATCCACATTGACCACTCATACACGTCGCTGAACCTAGTTCTGTGAGAAGTCAGAACAAATTTAAGTAATTAATAATGTAATTAATCGATTAAAAAATAATTGATATCTATTTTGTTTCAATCTACAGAAAAAATACTAATGATAAAACAAGACAAGATTCTGAAGCAAATTCGATGAAATAAATACGCAATTTGCGAAGTCATTCCCCAAATATCAAAGCAAGGGTTTTTTAAGTAGGCACATTTTCGGATTTATAAATTAACAAAACAAATATTGAAATAGAGCTTAGCTGCAAAGAAATAATTGTGTAATGAGAAGGTTTCACTGATACTCACCAACAAAAACCGCAGAGGTCAGCAGTAGAGCAGCGAAGGCGAAGTTCATTATTGAGAAATTAGAAGACTACTACGATTAGAAGTTCTTTCTAACTGATGAATTTTAAGAAAAATTCTGGCGAATATATACCCAGTATCTCCCTCTGAAACGTAATGTATTCCGCATATGACATGGGTTTAGCGCAAGGACAAAATTGATGATTCGAGACATCCGGGATTTAGATGCCTTGGAAATTTCGATTTCAATACTTACCTGCTAGCTTTTTCTACACAATTATTAACTGCACATGTTCGATTTAATTTTTTGTATAGAGCATTGTTTAGGGCTGTTGTAACATCCCTTAAGTATTATAAAAAGCAAACCGGTATTAAAAAAACCATGGCAGATTTTTTTAATAAACTCTTAGAAACGAAAAATAAAAGAATATAATAATAAATATTAAAATAAATTCACGTAACGTCCCATACAAAAAAGCCAATAAAATTGTCAACCTGATTTCTAGATATTGTACTAAAATCCCTAAAATATTCACGCAAAACGACATTTCCTGATAAGCAAAGCGACAAAAAATTTTATTATACTATTTCAGTCAGACATTGATTCATATTTAATTTGAAAAAAAAAACAATTTTGAAAAAAATGTTTTAAATTCATTTTCATTTCTTTTATAATCGATTGAAAACGTAAGCACGAAATCAACATTTCCTAAAACGAAAAATCATGGGAAAATTTTCTCATACTGTTCCGACTGGAAATTACTTTGTATGAATTTATTTAAAATTATTGACGAACCCAATAGTACAATAAAAAATCTCACTTTATATTAATTGTTGGTTATGATAAAATATCAACAACAGATGGAGTTTCATAATAATTTCTATGTAAAAATTGGAAATTGTATATGTAAAAGATTCTTTGATTAAGTTTCTTGCAAATTATTGATCGAGAGGCTGGAAATTACAAAAAAAATATAATTTTGAAAAAAATGTTTGAAGTTTATTTTGATTTATTTTAAACTTCCTTTAAAAATGTAACCAAAAAATAAATATTTCCTAACACAACAAATCATGGGAAAATTTTCTCATACTGGTCCGACGGGAAATTACTTCGTATGAATTTAATTGAAATTATTGACGAACCCAATAGTACAATAAAATATCTCACTTTACATTAATTGTTACATTAAAATTGGAAATTGTATATGTAAAAGATTCTTTGATTAAGTTTCTTGCAAATTATTGATCGACAGATTGGAAATCACAAAAAAAAATATAATTAGATTTTTGGACAAAATACAAAATTGAATTAGCTATCCAATAAATATGAAGCGTTATTAGAGTTGTCTTCATAATTCAAAAATTCACTACATCTTAATTTTTACCAAAAAATAATAATTTTTTCTTTTTTTTATTGCTTATTCAATTTAAAGATCTTTTTTCTTCACATTTATATATATATTACATTATACATATTTCCTTTTTTCTTCATATCTATATAAAATTACTTTATAAAAAAAGTAACAATTTTTTGTACCAATTATTCTTCTCAAATTTTCTGATATGTATACGGTAACCCGATTATGTAATCGTCCTGATTGCGAAGTATAATTGTCTAATTCTAAATAAAAAGTCTTGAAGAAAGATAATAAGATTTTCTCTCATAAATCCCAAATAATTTTTTTTCTTTCAATGAAGATAATAAATCTTCAATTAAGTGAAAGCTTTTTTTAATGTACTCTTTACAATTAAATTAGTGAAATTTCACCAAATACTCTCGAAACAATTATTTCTGAAGAATATATGAATAATTTAAGGACCCTTATTATTAATATTAATTAAAACTAACTCATTCAAACAGAAAAAATAAAAAGCATAAATGTTTAATAAAAGATGATTATGCGGAATTTTAAGCTTCATTGAAAAAATTGAAAACAGCATTGTGAAACTTGGCTTAGTGATCAGACCTTCTAACGTTTTTCCTCATTTCCGCCTCCACAATGTTTTAAAAGTTCCTGGTTAAAAACGAAAACAAACATTATTTTGACGCTTAATATTTTTCACCCTAATTTATCTTTTTTCTAGTTTTCATTATTCTATAATTTCATTTTCAACGAATAATGTAATGTTAGGAATTTAAAAAAAGTATTTAATTTTAAATAAAGGAGAATCATTCGACGGAAAAAAAGAATTTTTTATCAAAATTGTTAAATGATCAATCAAGGAAGAATAATTTTGAACCTAATAGTTACATTTCGATTAAAAAACGATACAATTTCTACGAAAATACATGAATGAATTTTTTTAACGCGAATGAAGAATTTTTAATATAAATGGTTGAATTTAAAACCAAGAAAGATTTTAATAGAATTTAAAAAGCAAAAAATGGTGTTTTCTTTACCAAAGTTGTTATTTAAAACTTAAAAATATTAACTTTAACGAGATTACTGAATTTTTAAACAAAGTATAATTTCATTAATTATGATTCAATTTTTTCAAAATTATTTTTTAATCATATGCAAATATAAATAAATTTTTTTAAGAATATAAAACTTCACGATGAAATTACTGCTGCTGCATATTTGAAGATTTACCTTTTTTTAAAACATTTTCCAAAAAGTATAGTATAAGAGTTAAAATAATTTTTAAAAAATATATGTGTCAATGATTTCTAATTTTAGTCGTAATAATAATAATAAATTCTCGCGGAAGGTCTCACAGCCTGTGGAGGCAGAGTAAGGGAAACTCCTGTTCTCATTTTTTAATTTAAATTATTTTGTTTAACTTTTTTTAAATATTTCAGTTTTATATTCATATATTTTTACAGATGGAATATATAAGTGGGCATTAAAAATTTGACTACATAATATCCCTGGATTATTTATTCTAATAATAGTTTCAGATTAATAATTAATTTTTGGATTGTCCAGGTTTTTAATTTTTTCCGATAACCAAATACTAATGTAATATTAATTTTATCGCTTGCACAATTAATTTTTATATTTAGATTTATTAATAATTAAAGAATATTAAATATATTTTTAAACAGAAAAATTTAATTGTGTTTAGATTTTCCTCGTTAGATCAACATAACCGATATAGTAGCCCAAAAAAGAATCTATTACCAATTCAGTGTCATCTGATAACAAGTTTGATTATTTGAAGAAGCATATTTTGGAGGCAACTTTATGAGGAAAATATCAATAAAAACACGCACCTCTTGAATGTTAAACAATTGATATAAATATTGACTATAAATATTGTCTAGAGTTATAAAAATTTTATTGAATAACTTTGCCATCCGGCAACAAAAAGTTATTTGCTTAAAATAATGTTGGCTGAAAAACAAAAAATATCAGATATTCCAATTATTTTTTTATTTAAAAATATTTTTAAATAAGTTTAAAATAATATTTTCCTTCTATCATAATGTTTTTCAACATGAACATGATTATTCACGTAATATTTATTATTATATAACAAAATATTTGACGCTTTATTAGTATTATTCTATATATTTAACTTGCAATATAAAAATAAAAAATAAAAGAATTGATGGGATAAATCAGATCCGGGAAGTTCTATGAAATCTGATGAACGCATCGCAATCCTCGAAAAACTGATCAAATCCGTTAAATCCTTTAAAAGTCCCATGGAATATTTTTAAATAAATTATTTCATATCTCTAATAAATCTTTAAGATAGCCTGAAATTTTGTGTAAATACCTAATACATATTAATATTCAGATAATTTAAATTTATTTTAAATTCTGAAAATTCTTTAAAAATTCTTCAAAATATGCTTTCAAATCCAGTCAGGCTATTAAAAACTGTTGACTATTCATTGAAATTGTTTTAATTATAATCAAATCTTTTAACAAATTTTGAACATAAAAATAGTAAATTTTTTTGTAAAATTCTTTTAAATTCTTTGAAATCCTATATGAGATTTTTCCCAATCTTTGAAATTTTCAGGAAATTCCTTGAAAATCCATCAAATATGCGGAAATCTTGGAATTTTTTCAAGTACCTTTAAACCTTTCAACAATTCCTGAAATTTAAAAATCCTAGATAATTTTATTCTATATCTTCCAAATTTTAAGGAAATTCTTTGAAACTCATAAATCCTATATAAAATTCTTGAAGGCTTATAATCCTATGTAAAATTTGTCCAAAGGAAATTCTTTAAAAATCTTTCAAAATATTCGGAAATCCTGGAATTTTTCTGAAATACCTTTCAAAATGTCAATAACTTCTAAAATTAGATAAACCCTATGTAAATTTTAGAACATCACTTCCGAATTACATGAAAATTTGTTGAAAATCCTAGAATTTTTCTAAAATGTCTTTAAACCTTTCAAAGAATCTTAAAAAAAAACAATTCCTCCGATTTTCAAGGAAATTCCTCGAAAATCCTATAAGATATTCGAAATTCCTAGAATTTTTCTGAAATATCTTGAAATCTTGCAACAAATCTTAAAAAAAAAAGATTTTTTTCGAATAAGAAGGCAATTCCTTAATAATACTAAAAAATATTCGAAAATCCTAGAAATATTCTAAAATATCTTTAAACCTTTAAAAAAATCTGTCAAGAAAATCCTATAAAATATTTGAAAATCCTAGAATTTTTAAAAAATATCTTTAAATTTTTCAAAAAATCCTAAAATCTTATGAATCTTATATAAAACGATTCCTGATCTTCCGTAATTCAAGAAAATTCCTCGAAAAACCTTTTAAATCTTTGTGCATTTTGCTATTTTTCTAAAATACTTTTATATCTTTCGAAAAGTCTTAAATTTTAAAAAAACGACATAAAATTAATTCTGATCTTTCGAAATTCAAGAAGATTCCTCGAAAATCCTTTTAAATATTCGTTTATACTGTTATTTTTTTAAAGTACCTTCAACTGTTTCAAACAAGCCTAAAAGTCTTATAAATGCTAAATAAAATTTTTCCTAAACTTTCGAAAATCAAGAAAATTGGTCGGAAATACCTTTAAATATTTAAGTATCTCGGTATTTTTCTAAAATGCCTATAAATCTTTTAAACAAAAAACTTAAAATCTTATAAATTCTATATAAAATAATTCATGACCTTCCGAAATTCAATAAAATTCCTCGGAAATCCTTTTAAATATTCGAATATTATGCTATTTTTCTAAAACACTTTTATATCTTTCAAAAAGTCTCTAATCTTGAAAAACTATATAAAATTATTTCTAATTTCCCGAAATTCAAGAAAATTCACGAAAATCCTTTTAAAAATTCAAGTATATTGATATTTTTCTAAAACACCTTTATATCTTTCAAAAATTCTGAAATCTTAAAAAAAACTATATAAAATAAATTCAGTTCTTTCAAAATTCAAGAAAATTCCTCGAAAATCCTTTTAAAAATTCGTTTACTTTGTTATTTTTTCCAAATAACTTTAAATATTTCAATACAATCCTAAAGTCTTATAAATCCTAAATAAAGTTATCTCTAAACTTCCAAAAATAAAGAAGAACATATCTCGAAAACACTTATAAATATTCAAGTACCCTCTTATTTTTCTAAAATTCCTTTAAATCTTTCAAAAAAAAATTTCAATCTTATAAATTCTATATAAAATTATTCGTGACCTTTCAAAATTTAATAAAATTCCTCGAAAATCCTTTTAAACATTCGTTTATTCTGTTATTTTTTCAAAATACCTTTGAATATTAAAAGAAATCCTAAAATCTTGTAAATCAGAAATAAAATTATTACTTAACTTCCGAAATTGAAAAAAATTTCATGGAAATACTTTTAAATATTCAAGAATCCTGGTATTTTTGTAAAATTCCTTTAAATTTTTAAGAAAAAATACTAAAAACTTAGAAATTCTGAATAAAATTATTTCTGATCTTTTAAATTCCAAGGAAATTCCTTGAAAATCCTTGAAAATGTTCCGAAATCTTGAAGTTTTTCTGACCTATATTTAAATATTTCAAAAATTCCTAAAATCTGATAAATTCTTTATAAATTTATTTCAAATCCTCTGAATTTTAAGTAAATTCTCCTAAATCCATTTAAATATTTGGAAGTCCTGGAATTTTTCTTAAATACCTTTATATCCTTCAAAAATCCTAAAATAACATAAATTCTATATAAAATTCTTAAAAGCTTAAAATTTGTTCAAAGGAAATTCTTTATAAATCCTTCAAGATATTCGAAAATTCTGGAATTTTTCTGAAACACATTTAAAAATTTCTACAATTTCTAAAATTAGATAAATCTTACGTAAATTTGTAACATCTCTTCCGAATTACAGGGAAATTCCTTGAAAATCCTATAAAGTATTTGAAAATCCTAGATTTTTTAAAAATATATATAAAACTTTTAAAAATTTTAAAATCTTATAAATCCTAAATAAAATTATTCCTAAACTTCCGAAATTCAAGAAAATTTCTCAAAAATTCTTTTAAATATTCGAAAATTCTTTTAAATATTCGAATATTTTGCTATTTTTTTAAAACACTTTTATATGTTTCAAAAAGTCTTTAATCTTGAAAAACTATATAAAATTATTTCTGACCTCCCGAAATTTAAGAAAATGAATGAAAATCCTTTGAAATATTCGAATATATTGATATTTTTCTAAAACACCTTTATATCCTTCAAAAAATCTTGAATCTTAAAAATATATATAAAATTATTCCTGATCTTTCGAAATTCAAGAAAATTCCTCGAAAATCATTTTAAATATTCGTTTAAACTATAACTTTTTTAAAATACCTTTAAATATTTTAAATTTAAACAAAAAAATATTTTAAACAATAAAAAAATATTTACATCTTATAAATCCTAAATAAAATTATTCCTAAACTTCCGAAATTCAAGAAAATTCGTCAGAAATACTTTTGAATATCCAAGTATCTCGTTATTTTTCTAAAATACCTGAAAATCTTTCAAAAAATCCAAAAATTTTATAATTCACCGATAATTTTATTTCATATCTTTCGAATTTAAAGGAAATTTTTTGAAACTCCTTAAATATAATAGGAAATCATAAATTGTTTTCTGAAGTACCTTTTAATCGATAAAAAAATCAAAAAATCTGATAAATCCTGTATTATAATGTTATTTTAAGTCTTCTGAATTTCGAGGAAATAAAGAAATTCCTTGAAAATCGTTGAACGTATTCGTAAATCCTAAAATTTTTCTCAAATAACTTTATATCCTTAGAAAAATACTAAAATATCTTAAATCCTACATCAAATTATGCCTAGTCATCCCAATTTAACAAATTTTGAACATTTGTATATCATATCTTTCCAAAAGTCCTAAAATATTATATAACCCAAATAAAATTATTCCTGAACTTCTTAGTTTTAAGGAAATTCCTTGAAAATCCTTTAAAATATTCAAAAATCCTACAATTTTTCTAAAATAACTTTGACTATTTTAAAGAAATTCTTAAAGAATTCTTTAAAAAATCAGGAAATCCTGAAATTATTTTTAAATAACTTTATATACTTCAAAAATCTCGATTTTTTTCAATATTTGGAAATTCTGAAATCTTTCCAAAATATCTTACAAATCTTTTAAAAAGTCCTGACATCTTATAAATAAATTCGATGTAACATTTTTCCAAAGAAAATTCTTTAAAAATCCTTCCAAATATTTGGAAACCCTGGAATTTTTGCTGAAATACGTTTAAATTTTTCAAAGAACCCAAAAACTTTATAATTCACAGATAAATTTATTTCATATCTTTCGAATTTCAAGGAAATTCTTTCAAACTCCTTAAACATAATCGGAAATCATAAATTTTCTTCTGAAATGCCTTTAAATCGATAAAAAAATCCAAGCATCTAATAAATCATGCATTATAAAGTTATTCCAATTCTTCCAAACTTTAAGGAAATAAATAATTTCCTCGAAAATCGTTGAACATATTCGTAAATCCTGAAATTTTTCTGAAATAACTTCATATCCTCAACAAAATTGTAAAATATCTTCAATCCTACATAAAATTATGCATAATCATCCCAATTTCAAAAAAATTTGTTAAAAATCCTTTAAAATTTTTTAAAGTCCTTAAATTTTTCTGAAATACCTGCAAATCATTCAAGAAGTTCTAAAATATTACATATCATATTTAAAATTATTCCCAAACTTCTTAGTTTTAAGGAAATTCTTTGAAAATCCTTTGAAATGTGCGCAAATCCTGAAATTTTTCTGAGATACCTTTCAACCTTTCAAAAATTCCTGAAAGCTTATACATCCTGTTTAACATTTTTCCAAAGAAAATTCTTTACAAATCCATCAAAATTTACGGAAAATCCTAGAATGCTTCTAAAATCTGTTTAAACTTAAAAAAACAACCTTAATCCCATGAATAATATATAAAATTATTCCAAATATTCTGAAACTAAGTAAAATTCCTTAAAAATCTTTTCAAATATTCGAAAAACCTAGAATTTTTCTGGAATACCTTTTAACCTTTCAAAAAATCCTAAAATATTGTAAATTCTATATGAAATTATGCAAAGTCATCCAAATTTCAAGGAAAATCTTTGAAAATCCTTTGAAATGTGCGCAAATCCTGAAATTTTCCTAAGATACCATTTAACAAATCCTTTAAAATATTCTAAAAATCCTACAATATTTCTAAAATATCTTTAAATCTTTGAAAAAAATACTAAAATCTCATAAACACTACATAAAATTATTCCAAATATCCTGAAACTAAAGAAAATTCCTTGAAAATCGTTTAAAATATTCGGTCATCCTAGAATTTTTCTAAAATACCTTTAAATCTTTCGAAAAATCCTAAAATATTATAATTCCTATATAAAATTATGCAAAGTCATCCAAATTTCAAGGAAAATCTTTGAAAATCTTTTAAAATATTTGGAAATCCCTACCTTTTTCTAAAATACTTGTAAATACTTGAAAAAGTCCTACAAAATTTTATACCCTGTATAAAATTATTCCTAAACTTCTTTGAAAACCGTATAAAATATTCGAAAATTCGGTTATTTTTCTAAAATATCTTTAAATCTTTTAAAAAGTCCTAAAATTTTTAAAATTGAAAGTCCATCAAATATGCGGAAATCTTCGAATTTTTTCAAACACCTTTAAACCTTTCGAAAATTCCTGAAATTAAAAATCCTAGATGATTTTATTCCATATCTTCCGAATTTCAAGGAAATTCTTTGAAACTCCTTAAACATAATCGGAAATCATATTTTTTTTTTCTGAAATACTTTTAAATCGTTAAAAAAATCCCAATATCTGATCAATCCTGTATTATAAAGTTATTTCAAGTTTTCCCAATTTCAAGGAAATTCTTTTAAAATCCCTCAACATATTGCGAAATTCTTAAATTTTTTTGAAATACCACGAATATTTCAACAAGTCCTAAAATATTATATATCCTGTATAAAAAAATTCATTAACTTTTCAGTTTTAAGGAAATTCTTTGAAAATCCTTTGAAATGTGCGGATATCCTGAAATTTTTCTGAGATACCTTTTAACCTTTCCAAAATTCTTGAAACCTTATACATCCTGTTTAACATTTTTCCAAAGGAAATTCTTTACAAATCCTTCAAAATTTACGGAAAATCCTAGAATGCTTCTAAAATATGTTTAAAACTTAAAAAACACAACCTTAATCCCATGAATAATATATAAAATTATTCCAAATATTCTGAAACTAAGGAAAATTCCTTAAAAATCTTCAAATATTCGAG
>JAAAKG020080896.1:6401-16809 GCA_010014905.2 Druon quercuslanigerum | reverse complement strand
CCTTAATTATAAAATGCCCGAAAAATAAAGAGACAATTGAAAAATTATGAAAAATAAAAACCCCGAATAGAAAAAATTCTTGAATATCAAAATTCCAGAATAATAAAATTCGAGAATATTAAAAATCCCTAGTAATAAAATTCGAGAATTGGAAACTTCTCGAATAATGAGATTTCCAAATAATGAAATTCACGAACAGTTTATAAAATTACCAAAATGGCAACTTTCACAGCAGTTTATAATATTAACAAATTGCAAATTCCCGAATAGTTTAAAATATTAAAAAATTGGAAAATTCACAAATAATAACATTTCCGACAATTATTTATATTACCGACTTGAAAAATTCCAGAATAATACAATTTCCGAATAATAATATTCCCAAATAATAATATTTCTGTATTTGTAATAAAATTCTTGGATGGAAAAATTCCTTAATTAAAAAACTCCCGACACTCTTAAATTCCCGAATAGAAAAAATTCTTGAATATTAAAATTCCAGAATAATTAAATTCGAGAATATTAAAAATCCCTAGTAATAAAATTCGAGAAATGGAAAATTCTCGAATAATGAGATTCCCAAATATTGAAATTCCCCAACAGTTTATAAAATTACTAAATTGGAATTTCCTGAATGATTAAAAATATTACCAAATTGGAAAATTATCAAATAATAAAATTTCCGAGTAACAAAATTCCCGAAAGTGAAAATTCCCAAAAAATAAAATTTCTGAATGTGTAATAAAATTCTACTAATTAGAAAATTCCAGAATCATGAAATTCCTTAATTATAAAATTCCCGAATAATAAAGAGACGACTGAAAAATCATGAAAAATAAAATTCTCGACACTCTAAAATTGCCGAATAGAAATAATTCTTGAAGATTAAAATTCCAGAATAATAAAATTCGAGAATATTAACAATCCCTACTAATAAAATTCTCGAATAATGAGATTCCCAAATAATTAAATTCCCGAACAGTTTATAAAATTACCAAATTGAAAATTTCCCAAATAATAACATTTCGGACAATTTATAATATTACCGAATTTGAAAATTCCCGAATAATACACGTTCCAAATAATAAAATTTCCAAATAATAAAATTTCCTTACATGTAATAAATATTGCGAATGGGGCAATTCCAGAATAATGAAATTCCTTAATTATACAATTCCCGAATAATAACGAGACGACTGAAAAATCATAAAAAATAAAAATTCCCGAATAGAAATAATTCTTGAACATTAATATTCCAGAATAATAAAATTCGAGAATATTAAAAATCCCTAGTAATAAAATTCGAGAGTTGAAAAATTCTCGAATAATGAGATTCCCAAATTATGAAATTCCCGAACAGTTTATAAAATTATCAAATTGGAAAATTTCACAACAGTTTATAATATTACCAAATTGGAAATTCCCAAATAAATTAAAATATTTCAAAATTGGAATTAAAAAATCTGAAAAATAACAATCCTGACACAGTAAAATTTCCGAATGGAAAAAATTGCCGAATAATAAAATTTTGAAATAATAAAATTCCCGAACAGTTTAAAATCAATTTCTGAATACTTATACAATTTTTAAAAGTTTATAATATTACAGAATTCGCAAAATTCTCAAATAAAAATATTCCAGAAGTAAAAAATTTCAAAATAATAAAATTTCCGAATAGTTTATAATATTTCAGAATTTAAAAATTACCGAATAATAAAAATCCTGAATTAAAAAATTATCAAATAGTAAAATTTCCACATTTGAAAATTCCAGAATATTTAATTTTCTAATAATAAAACTCCCAAATTGGAAAATTCCCGAATAAACAGTTCATAATATTCTTGAAATCGAACATTCCCGAATTTAAACAATTAAAAAAATTCTTTATTAATATTATTTATTTATTAAAAAAACATTTGAAAAAAATATATTTCTGGGTCAATTTTTTTCAATTATTGTTTTTAATTGTTTTTAATATAAAATAAAAATTAAGAATAACTATGTATATATTTTTCAACTCTATTTCTTTTACTTGTTTTGAAGGTAATAAAAATATAATTTTTCTAAGATTTTTGAGAAAATTCAAAAATATTTATGAATGTTTCAGATATTTTGAAAAAGTATAATTTTTTACTTTAGAGGATTTTACAAAATTTTAGAAAAAATTTAATTCAGTTTAAAAGATTTTTAGAATTTTCAGAAGTTGGGGAGAAATTTAATAATATTTGAAAAATTTTTGGAAACCTTTCAGTTTTAAAATATTCATTATTAATTATTAAAATAGTTTGGAAAAATATCTCAGTAATTTTGAAATTGCCCCTATTTTGCAGAAAATGAAATATTTTTATTTAAATTTGAGGGAATTTAATTTCTTTGAAATTTTATTTTATTTTTAAGCACCAAATATAACATTTTTTGTTTTGAAGATTCAAAATTGTTTTAATTTCAAACAATTTATGTTAGAAATTATTCCATCCTAAATGTTTTAAATAGAAAATGCTCAATTTTTGAATCACTAACTTAATATTTAAACAAAAAATTATAAAATGACGGAATTTGACCTTTTCTGAATAAATTGAAATATTTATTTTATCCAGTCGTTATTAAATTAAAAAATTATGAATTAAAAATTGTTTAATTTAAAGATTTTACAATTTTTATTATTTCGCTCTTTGTTCAAAATTTTTTACTTAAAAAAATTCCAATCTAAAATAAGATTAAAGAATCTGTAAATATTTAATTTTAAATGAAGGTTTTCAATTAGAAATTATACAAACTTATCGTTTTGAATATAAAATTGCTTTATTTCAGACTATTAATTGTAAATTTGAATTAATTGTAAATCTTATTGACTATTACAACAAATTTCAAAAGAGAAACCTGAGCAAAAATAATTTTAAAAAATAGGTCAGGTCATAATTGTTTATTTAAATTTAATTATTTACATATTTGCGTTCTTAATTCTACTGCAGGCGCAACTTGTAATTTTCATTCAATTTTTAACAAAGCTCATTCTCATTTGTTAAAAGATGCTTTACAATTTCTATTCATCACATTTTTATGGAAAATCTTTTATTTAGAAATTATACTCACAATTATTCTTGGTCAGTTTTTGAATTAAATAATGTCCTAGAAAAATATTTTATAATAAAATAAAAAGAACTAGATTTAAATAAATAATTACGACTTTAATTTTCTCATTATTTACGTTTTAGCTTTCACATATAAATTTTGCTGCAACAATCAATGGATATTTTTTGTCAATTTTACAAATTAGGTTAAAAAATATTTAAAAATTAAAAAAAAATTAAATAAACGACGGAATTTCGACCTTTATCTTTGCATAAATTGCAATATTGACAGTCAATTTGTTTGAAGATAATGGAATTAACTTTTTGAATTGACTCCTCGATTATTGTGAGCCTAAGATGTCAATAGTTGTTTTATTCCCTTTTTATTAATGGTGTTGGTTTCATAGGCGAATCGAGCCAATCACTGACCTAGTATATTGTACAATAATCATCAAATGTTCCCTCAGGCCACTTCTTCTCTCTCTTTCTCCCATCCTCTTCCTCCCATCCCCCCTCACCCTTCCATCCTCTTTCTCCCATCCTCCCTCACCCTTCCATCCCGTCAAGGTCCAGGGAGAGGGAGGGCGAAAAAGGAGAGGGAGGTGTTCGGAGGGGCGGAGGGGGCCCCTCTCACAATATGTCCAGGAAACACCTACACACATTGCAGAATTCGCAATGCTCACAATTAGTACGTGAACTGAATGTCATTAATCAAGAGAAACGTTTATCGCTAAGAAGCAAAATACTATTCACGTCTGAATTAATTATACGATAAACGCTCCACCAGTTTCATTGACGATCTTCGCAACTAGAGTCACATTACAATTTTTTTTTAATCTTTTCTTATCTGAGCGCACTGAGATAAACAAATCATCAATCAAGTCCTTACACGTGGCATTCTTTTTTAAGGTATTTTTCCCTTTGAATCCTTTATTCATGAATGGAATTCATTTTTTATTTAATCTTTAGGCTGACATTTATCATTTCATGCAATTACGTAGGTATAACCCAACAAAGTGAATTTTCAACAAAAGACCACAAAATAAGAAATGAACACTATTTTGCTACAAAAATTGAATTTTTAACAAAAAAGAAGATTTTCAACCAAAATAGTATAATTTAACAAAAAAAAAAAACTATTTTGATACAAAACAATTGAATTTTCAAGAATAAAGAAGATTTTTAACCACATAATTGAATTTTTAACTGAATAATAGAATTTTCTATGAAATTATTAAATTTTCAAGACAAAAAGATGGATTTTCTACAAAACAAGTTGCAATTTTTAGCAAAAAATTTTTATTTTCGAACCAAAAATATCAATTGTTAAAGAAAAAGATTCATTTTTCACAAAAATGAGCAATTCTTACCAAATGAATGATTTTTCAACTAAAGAAAATAAATTTTCAACCAAAAAAGAAATAGTTAAAATTTCCATTAAACAATTATTGTAATGAAAAAAGGTTTTCCAACCAAAAAAAAATTTGTTAAAATTTAAAAAAAAATATATAATTTTCAAACGAATAATTAAATTTTCAACAGAATAGTTGAATTTGCCATACGAAATTCTTAAATTTGCAAAACCAAAATCCGAACTTTCAACAAATTTCTGAATTTTCAAAAAAAAAGTTCATTTTGAACTAAAGAATTGAATTTTAACCAAAATAATATAATGTTTATGAAAAAAATTCTTTTTCTACAAAAATATTTAATTATCAACACGAAAATTGATAATTTTTAATAAAAGACAATTTTCAACCAAATAATTGAATGTTCTACCAAAAATTTTAAAACAAGGAGACTAATGTTCAACAAAATATTTAAATTTCCAAGCAAAATAATATAATTTTAACATAAAAAAAAATATTTTTATACAAAAAAATGGAATTTTTGACAAAAGAAGAATCTTTTAACCAAATAATTGAATTTTCCAAAAAAATGTTAAATTTTTAAAACAAGACTAAAATTTAAGAAAATATTTTAATTATTAACAAAAAAGTTATTTTCTACCAAATAGTTGAATTTTTAACCAAAATAGTATAATTTTAACAAAAAAAAAAAATTTTGCTACAAAACAATTAAATTTTCGAGAAAAAAGAACATTTTCAACCAAATAATTATTAAATTTTCAACTAAATAATAGAATTTTCTACTAAACTGTTAAATTTTCAAGACAAAAAGACGGATTTTCTATCAAAAAAATTACAATTTTTAACCAAAAATTTTAATTGTCGAGCCAAAAATTTAAATAAAAAAAAAAAGAATAATTTTTCACAAAAAAAGAGCAATTCTTACTAAATGAATGAATTTTCAAATAAGGAAAATCAATTTTCAACCAAAAAAGAAATATTTAAAATTTCCATTAAAAAATTATTTTCAGTGAAAAAAGGATTTTCCAACCAAGAAAACAAATTTGTATATAAACAAAATTTTTCCATTAAGAAAGAAAAAAAAATCAAAGAAATAAGGGAATTTTGAAGGCAAAACGGCGAATTTTCTGCAAAATTGTTAAATGTTCAAAATAATAAGACTAAAATTTAAGTAAATGTCTGAATTTTTAAATAAAAAGGGCATTTTTTATTAAATAATTGAATTTCCAACGAAAATAGTATAATTTTAACATAATAAAAAAAAAACTGTTTGTCTAGAAACAAATTGAATTTTCAACAAAAAAGAACCTTTTTTAACCAAATAATTAAATTTTTTACCAAATTTTAAAATTTTAAAAAGGAGGAGACGAATATTCAACAACAACAAAAATTGAGTATTCAAAAAAAAAGTTCTTTTCCAGCAAATAATTAAATTTTCAATCAAAATAGTATAATTTTAACACAAAAAAAAATTATTTTGCAACCAAAAATTGATTTTTCAACAAAAAAAGTAGATTTTCAACCAAATAATTAAAATTTTAACTAAAGAATAGAATTTTTTAATCAAAATTTACAATTTTCAATACTTAGCAAAAAATTTTATTTTTAAAAAATTTTAATTTTCTACCTAAAAATATGATATTTTAAAGAAAAAAATTAATTTTTCACTAAAATAAGGAATTCTTACCAACTATGTACATTTTCAACTAAAAAAAATTAATTTTTAACCAAAAAAGGAATAGTTGAAATTTCAGTTAAAAAATTATTTTGTTGTCAACGAAAAGAGGACTTTTCATCCAAAAATATAATTTTGGACTTTTCAATTAAAAAGAATCAAATTGTAACTAATTATTAATAAATTAATATTTTCATATTAAAAAATGAATCTCCAAGAAGATAGTTACATTTTTTTTTAAATATGTTTTCAACCAAATAAATGATCTTTTTTGCCAAAATAGTTAAGTTTTTAACCAAGGAAAAGGAAAGAATTTTGAAAAAAATAATTAAATCTTCGAACAAATACTAGATTTTTTTATTTAAAGAATTAAATTTTTACGCAGCAAATATGAATTTTCTTCTGAAAAATCCATTTTTAACCAAATAATTTAACTTTCTACCAAAATTGAATTTTGAAATAATAATTAAATTTTATACAAATTAATTAAATTTTTATCCAGAAAATATGAAATTTTCAGCTAAAAAGTCAATTTTTAACCAAATAATTTAAATTTCTACAAGAAGCAGCTAAATTTTGAAAGAAAAAAAAACAGTTAAAAAAACAGAATGAATTTTAAATGAGTTTGTTAAGTTTCTAAATAAAAAATTAAATTTTCAACAAAGTAATGAAATTCTTAAACAAAAAGATGAATTCCGAACCAAACGAAAAAATGAGAAAAAGGGAAAATTTTTTGAATGATGGTTGAAAAGAGGAATAAAAAAAAAATCAGAAAAGTAGGGGAATATCTGAAGTCTGAAATATTGAAAAAATATTATTTGATAAATTTCAAATATTAAATGTCTGTACTGTGAAAAAAAATTAAATAAAAGGGAAAATTTTATCAATCTGCGAGCGCAGTAATGCTTCACGCTTCCCAGCTGCTTTCTATAAAAGCAATCAGCAAATTTATGGTCCAGCTTGTCGCAAAAAGGCACGACAGAGGATTTTAGCACCTCCGAGCCTTCGAAAAACCTGTCGGTCCTTTTGCCCCTTTTTGGACCTTTTCAATCCCCAAGAACAGCTGTCGAAGAAAATAAATTATAACCATAGAATTTCCAAATCTCGAATTATACCTACTATTTCGTAGCTTCTTATTTTCATTTTCAATTTTTCCGCTTTTTTTATACAATTAAATTTATTATTAAAAAAATTTTTTTATTAATCAAAAATAACTGGAACGAAAAACTCTTTTTTGGATTCAGAGAAACTTTTTTTGGTTAAAAGAAATATTGTTTCTTTCGATTTTAAAGTCATTGTTAGTATTTAATTTTAGGGACAGAATAAATAAAAAAAATTTTAATTCCCATGAAATGGACTCTAATAGCAAGTTTTTCACTAGTTCTGCAAGAGTGGTAATTTAAAGTTTAAATTAATTTTTGAACTTTATAATTAAAATGAAAATAAGTAGCTTATTGGAAAAAAAATTTCTGACTTTTAGCAGCGAAAGTACAGTAATTGGTGCTGGGATAGCAATTAAAACTGCATAATGAATTGCAGCCTAATCAGAGAAATCGAAATGCCGATTGATGTCAAAACTTGGCAATTCCTTTCCTTTCCAAGACCCATCCGAATTCGATGTGATTTTCTAGAAATTTCGAATTTTTCTGGCGCAACATCAACTTATCGAGTATAGTCTAAATTTTATAGAAAGTGATGAATTTTGATCGAGGTTCAATTAATTTAAATGTGGCAAATATCGCATTTTGAAAATACCCCAATGTTGTTTATTTTGATAAGTTGCGGGTAAAAAAGTTCAGATATCGATATGATCGAGATTTCAATTAATTTAAATGTCGCATTCTGATCGCATTCTGAAAATACCCCATGTTGTTTATTTTGATAAGTTGCGGGTAAAAAAGTTCAGATATCGATATGATCGAGATTTCAATTAATTTAAATGTCGCATTCTGATCGCATTCTGAAAATACCCTATGTTGTTTATTTTGATAAGTTGCGGATAAAGTGTTTCAGATATCGGTATGATCGAGTTTTCAATCAATTTAAATGTCATAAAATCGTATTTTGAAAATGTCCCCATGTTTTTTATTTTGATAAGTTGCGGGTAAAAAAGTTCAAATATCAATATGATCAAGATTTCAATTAATTTAAATGTCATAAAATCGCATTTTTAAAATACCCCAATGTTCTTTATTTTGATAAGTTGCGGGTAAAAAAGTTCAGATATCGATATGATCAAGATTTCAATTAATTTAAATATGGCACACATCGAATCTACTTTTAATGAAAAATATTATTTCCGCTTTTGTGTTCAATATTTATCATTATTCAAATTGATTCATTACTTTCTTCGGCCTAGAAGGACATTATCGAATACTTATTATATAAGGACTTTTAGTCCAAGTCTAAAAGGAGTGAAAAGAAAGTATCGATTCAGAGCAATGCTAAATTAATAGAAGAGAAAATTGAACTTTCAGATTAAGGGAAGTTTCTTATCGACGGATATGGGTTCCGACACTTTTGTCTATGAAGATCTTGCAACCGTCATTAAAGTTGGAGTTCGAAGTAAAAGAAGAGTCAAGATTGGTTACACGATTAAAATTTTAAATTTTAAATTTGAAAAAGAAATGTAGTGAGAATCTTCTCGAAATGGAGGGAAAGCACAAAGTAAATAAAAAAAAACGAAAGGTGGAGAAAGTGGTCCGAAATTACCCCAATGTAAAGTAAAGTGGGTAAGTGTGTGGTAAATGTGGGTAAAGTGGTTTCGATATCGCTTTGAAATTATTCCAATGTGTTTCCGGTTAGAAATAGCTGGGAAATTGGTCTAAAACTCGCGTATGCAAAATACCCCAACTTTGAAAAAATACCCCAATTTTCAGAAATACCCCAATTTTTTAAGTAGAAAAAGGCGGGGAAAATGTACCGAGAATGGGAAAATGGTTACGAAAATTGCACAATTTTTTTCTAGTTGGAACAGGCAAGGGAAATGGTCCTGAAAATGCTACCATTTTCTTAGTTGGAAAAGTTGCGGAAAATGATCCAAAAATCACATAAAAAAATACCCCAATTTTTAGAGTCAGAAGGATGGAGAAATTGGTCATTAAATCGCATTTTGAAAATACCCCAATTTTTAAGTTGGGAAAGTTGGGGAAAATGGTGCCGAAAATACGTAAATAGACCAAAATTTCTTATTTGGAAACGGCAAAAAAATAGTAAAAAATACCCCAATATTTTTTATTTAAAAAAGATTGGAAAAATTGGTCTAAAACTTGCTCCAATGTATTTGAGTTGGAAAAGGAGGGGAAAATAATTTTAAAATCTCGTTTGTCAAATACCCCAATATTTTTTGGATGGAACAGGTATGAAAATGTGTCCAAAGATCTCTTTGAAAATATACCCCATTTTTTTGAGTTGGAAAAGTTTGGAAAATTTATCCGAAAATCGCGCTTGAAAAATACCCCAATTTTGTTGAGTTGGAAAAGTTTGGGAAATTCATCTGAAAATCCCGTTAGGAAAATACCTTAATGTTTTTTGTTGGAAAAGGGAAGCAATTAGTCCAAAAATCGCATTTTAAAATTTGGAAAAGGTACTAAAATTTGTAAAAAAAAAACTTGTTTGAAAAATATCCTAATTTTTTTAATTGAAAAAGTTTGGGAAATTGATCGGAAAATCCCGTTTGATAAATACCCCAATGTTTTTTTGTTGGAAAAGGTACTAAAATTTGTAAAAAAAAAACTTCTTTGAAAAATACCCTAATTTTTTAAATTGAAAGATGGAAAGATGGAAAAGGTGCTAAAATTTGTTTTAAAAAAATTGTTTGAAAAATACCCTAATTTTTTTAATTGAAAAAGTTTGGGAAATTCATCTGAAAATCCCGTTTGGAAAATACCTCAATGTTTTTTGTTGGAAAAGGGAAGCAATTAGTCCAAAAATTTCATTTTAAAATTTGAAAAAGGTACTAAAATTTGTAAAAAAAACTTGTTTGAAAAATACCCTAATTATTTAAACTAAAAACGTTTGGGAAATTGATCTGAAAATCACGTTTCAAAAATACCCCAATGTTTTTTTGTTGAAAAAGGTGCGCCATTAATCGAAAAACCGCATTTAAAAAATACACAAATGTTTTTTTGTTGGAAAAGGTACTAAAATTTGTCAACAAAAAAAAATCTTTGAAAAATACCCTAATTTTTTTAATTGAAAAAGTTTGGGAAATTCATCGGAAAATCCCGTTTGGAAAATACCCCAATGTTTTTTGGTAGGAAAAGATGCGCTAATTAGTCCAAAATCGCATT
>JAAAKG020080885.1:0-16809 GCA_010014905.2 Druon quercuslanigerum | reverse complement strand
CAATCAATTTTTAATAAGATTGGGGATTTTTCAACTAGTTTTTAAGCGAAACAAATTAATTTGCGGCAAAATATTTAGGTTTTCATCCAAAGAGATGAATGAACACTTAAAATGATAAATAAAAATAAAAGAAACTTGATTTAATGATATTTGACTAAATTTTAATTTTTTTCAGTTTGCTCTGATTAGCTAACAATTGGGAAAAAAACGCGAGGCAAACAGTCGCCTGCATGGCAGGCATCAAAGTGCTCCACTGAAAATGGTATAATTAAATTTTCAGTTCTATACACTATTTTTCAACCAAAAACAAAAACAAATTTTTAATAAAATAGTTCAATTTTCAATCAAAGTGATGAGTTTACAACTAAAATGTTTTTTTTAGTAGCTACATTGGGATTTTTAACGAAAAAAATGCATTTTCCACTAAAATGATGTGTCCCCAATCCTCAACTGAAATAGTTGAATTTTTAACCAAGAAAATTAATGTTATCGCAATAAAGACGAATGTTTAACAATCTATATAAATTTTTAATTGAAATGGTGGAATATTCAAAAAAATTATTAAATTTTCAGTAACAAAATTAATTTTTAAATAAAAAAAATAATTTTTCAACAAAATTGCCAAATTTTTGACTGAAATAATTTAATTTTTGGTACTGAAATAGTTTAATTTTAGATAAGCTCGAGGTAAACAGTCGCCTGCACGACTGGCAGTGAAGTGTTCTATTATTTTGGCCTAAAATTCCTTAAGTTAATACAAAAGTACAATAACTCTTCACTGGGATTGAAGATCTTCTCCGATGTTTGGTCATTAAATTATTAAATTATTAAATTAATTATTTAATTTTCTCGTCATAACATAACGAAGCTGATACAACCTATTGAAACTCGATCTACTAATATTTTACCAAATTTTAATTTTTCTCAGTTGGTTCTAAGACGCTAAAAATAGGAAAGTCGCGCGAGGCAAACAATCGCCTGCATGACCAGCAGTCAAAAGTCCCGTTTTCTTGTGAAAAAATGGTAGAGTGCTGAGTCTGGTACTTCAGACAGTTCAAAAAAAGTTTGGTGTTTTTTCCCATCAGTGGACTGAAAATTCTTGAGTACAAAAGTACCATAACTCTTATCTAGGATTAACGATCTTAACCGATAGTTGATTATTAAATTAATTATTTAATTTTCTCGTCATAACATAACGAAGCTGATCCAGCCTATTGAAACTCAATTAACTAATATTTGTCTAAATTTTAATTTTTCTCAGTTGGTTCTAAGACGCTAAAAATAGGAAAGTCGCGCGAGACAAACAATCGCCTACATAACCGGCAGTCAAGTTTCCTCTTTTCTGTGAATAAATAATTGCAGAGTCTGGTTCTTCAGAAAGTTAAAAAAAAGTTTGGACAATGGTCGATCAGTGGCCTTAAATGTTTTCTAAATATCGATTAGCCCAGAGACGTTTTTTTGGCTCCACTGTGACAAAAACCCACACCAGTGAGTATTAACTGATTTTTGATTATCTTTGTTTAATTTTCTCGTGACAACATAACGAAACCGATGCAGCATATTTAAACTCGATTGACTAATATCTGACCAAGTTTTAATTTTTCTCAGTTGGCTCTGAGACGCTAACAATATCAAAGTCGAACGGGGCAAACAATCGCCTGCATGACCGGCAGTCAAGTGTCTATGTCTATATCCCTTTTCCCATCAGTGGCCTCAACTGTTTTCGAAAAATCGATTTGCTCAGAAGTTTTTTTTTTTTGGCTCTGTGAGAAAAACCCACACCAGGGGTGATTGGTCAGGGCGCTAGAAATAAAAAGAAAATGGTTTTGAAAAAAAGGAGCGAAACGCATGTCAAGATAGTAAATGCGACAAAGTTGCAACCTTGAGTACACAAGATAGGAGAAACGAAGCACAGCACAGATACCATAACCATCTGAGACAGAATCGCCGTAAAACTTAGCCTCGGCCAACTTAGGCATGGCCATAAACGATCTTGTTCGTTCGTGGTAACCATGAGGAAAATGAGAGATACTCACAACCAGAAAAAGGAGAAAGATACGGAAAATAAGAGAACCCTGTTCTATTAATCTATTCAAAATTAGCTTACATTATGATTATATAAGGGGTCATAATTTAATTACGTAACGGATAATAGACCCCCCACCCACACTGTAACAAAATTTTTTTTAAATTCTGCCCCGCCTCCTTCTCTTAATGTACGTAATTTTTAGTTTCCAGAAATTTGTCCTTGACTAATTTTTCATTTTCCCTTATCAATAATGTTTAAATGTCCGCATTTTAATCTTGCATTACTTTAATTATATGTCCTCTCTTAGACCCCGCCTCCTACTGCACGTAAATTTTAGTCACAACAAATATTTTGCTAGTTATTGCTAGTTAAATTAGGCAGTGTCTGAGAACTTCAATTTCAAAATTGCCTGATTTTTCCTTGAAATGGCTTTTTAAAAAACATACTTGAATTTAGAAACTAAATAATTTAATTTTTTACATCATAGTTGAATTTTCAACCTACAAAGGTAAACGCCTAACAGAAGTGTCATAGCTTGTAATTCAATTAAAAAAAATGAAATTTATACAAAAAAATTTTAAACCAAAAGACGACTTTTCAACAAATAAAGATTTTTTACTGAAGGGAGAAATAAAAATGTATCGAAATTGTTAAACCTTCAAGCCAGTCTTTTTAGAGAGAAAAATTAATTTTCCACGCAACTAATCATTTTTGTCGTGCAAAAATAAATTATGAATGATCTAAACGAACTTTTCAGTGTAAGAGTCCAGTTGCTTCTCCTCTTTTTTCGACCGTCGATATGAATTCAAAAATTTTTAAAAAATGTTTCTTGAAATTCCTTATTTGGGTCTTACGGTCCAATTTAAAGAAACGAAAAAAACGATTGTAGTTGTTAAAAAATCGTTATATTTTCAGTGTTTCGGCTCTCACTGCGGGTCTTCATCAGGAACAAATTCCTTCTCTAAAATACAAAGTGTTTTTCCTATTTTATACAATCAATGAAAAAACTATAATAACCAATTAGAAACATGAAACCTTATTTTGTTGTTACCTGTCGTTGCAGTACATAACCAGAAAAACATAAAAAGTCATTATTTTTTGGGGACCTCTATAAGAGATTCACAAAAAAAAAAACAATTACGTCGTGATTATAATGAATTAAAACATCATAAATATCAAGACGAAACAAAACAGCCAACTAAACTGGACATTGATATTTATCTTAATGCTATCAGATGATACTAAATGGACGATAATGAGCAGGTCGAATTTTCAAATAACCACAGATGAAAATAGCGCACCAAATCTCAAAGAATTTAAAATTGTAAATAGAGTTTTGTTTTAAAAAGTTTATGTTGGCATAATTAGATTCAATATAATATGCATTGATACATCTGTTTTATATTTAATACTTTAGTCTGATATCAATAACTTAACAAAACATATATACACTATATACATTATTATATACAGAATATTCATTCTGTCGTCGAAGAAAACAGTGACGATGACTAATACGCAGTTTCAAAATAATATACATATGTTTTGTGCATATGAAAAGTATATATATGTAAACTGTTGGGTATCTTGTGTGTATATAAAATATATATGTTTTGTTAAGTTAATAATACAGTATTATATAGTTGTATATAGTGTAAATAAATTAAGGGATGATAATCTGACTGGCGACCTCCACGTGGCGCATCCTAGGCAAACATGACATTAGTTTGGCGAATGTCAGCAGTAAGCAAAAAGAAGTATTTTTCTATATACTTACAATAGATGGACACTATTACTAGGAAATTCACGATACAATTTGTTTTTAGTCGAATAATGCCGTTGCATCTGAATTTTATTACACCATTGCGTACAACTTACTGCGTTATAAGCTAAAAATTAAGTTGGCCCCTCATTCTCATTGATGCCTTGAATGTGAGCATGATATAGAGAAAAAATTGTTGGTGTTCCAGAAGTACTTCCTTTTAAAAGAATTATTTAAAAAAAAATTTTATCCCCTTATAACCAACAGAATTAATTATTGAATTTTCTTCGGAACTCTCTTAGTACCCTCCATAACATATATTTTGACCATCATGATCGGTAGAGCCGTTTTCAAGAAAATTAGATTTTTCATTTTTCAAAATTTGTTTATAACTTCCGTAAAAATTTTTTTTAGTTAATACTTGGGGTAAATTTATCTTATAGGGGAAGCCACTTGCCCCCGCAATATGGATCACATCCGAGCAGGGGCACCCAGACCATGCTTATCCTGCTATGACCTTTTACATAATTTTTTAATAAAGATAGATTTAATAAGATGACGTTTATATGTGTTTTGTTACCTTGCTAAAATTCTAATGATATTAAAATTTAAATAAAAAAAGTGATCAAAATTCCATGAGCGTTGAGACAAACCAGTGTTTAAATTAGCAATTTCACAATCTCTCTTATGCTTAGCAACTCTAGTTTTTAATCTTCTGCCAGTTTCCCCGATGTAAACTTTATTGCAGCCAGTACATTTTATTGAGTAAACAACATCTGATAAATTTTCAACTTTTTCTAAACCTTTTTTATTTAAAAGAAAATTGTCTAAAGTGTGGTTATTTTTTAAGCAAACGTTAATGTTGAATTTCTTGAAAGAACGTCTTATTCTTTCAGATAGACCTTGGATGTAAGGTAACGTAACTTTTAAATCTGCCTTATTATATTTTTCTAACCATTTTTTCTGCTTATTATTTTTTTGTAAACTATTGTAAATTTCGTGAATTCATTCTTTTATAACACTTTCTATTAATGGAAGTGGATAATTATTCTGCATTAAAGTAACTTTCAAATTATCTAAAGTTTCTTTTCTGAATCTAACATTACTTAATTTTATACATCTGTCTACTAAACCTTTAATTAAACCAATTTTTTGAATAAATAAATGGTGAGAATCGAAATTTAAATACCGCCCAGAACACTAAGTTTTCTTATTCCAGATTGTTATCAAATCACCTTCCAACCTTCTTACTATATAGATAATTTAAAGAATTATTATTTTCATTTTCGTAAGTGAACTGTATAGAATTATCAATGCTGTTGAAAATATTTAGGACATCTAAAATTGTGTTGGTTGGTTTGATTAAGAAAATGTCATCCACATATCTTTTATATATAATTGGTGTAAAATTTAATTGTTCTAATGCTCTCTTTTCTATATCTTCTAACACTAAATTTGAAACAATCGGTGACAGAGGAGATCCCATCGGGCAACCTGACAGTTGTTTGTAAAGTTTATTTTTAAATGTAAATACTGTATTATTGAAAACAGTTCTAACTGCTACCAAGAATTAGTTTTTTTGAAATTTTTGTTAAGTTACGATGTAAATATAATTTTTCTTCTATACAATCCAAGCCAAACCTAACGGGATATTATCAAACATAGAGACAACGTCAAGAGAAACTAAAGAATGTGTTTTGGGTACTTTAATATTTTTCAGATTATCAATAAATTTTTTTTTTATTTCTATTTTAATAAAACTAGAATTTTATAGCAAGGGAAGGAAGCACATATAAACGTCCTATTACTGAATCTACCTTTTTTCAAAAATTAAATAAAATTTCAATTAATCTTCAGACTGAAGTAATAAATATAAACCAGATGTATCAATGCATTTTACATTGAATCTAATTATTTCAACATAAACTTTTTGACACAAAACTCAAAAACAAACTCTAAAACAGTATCATATGATAGCATTAGGATCAATATCAATGTCCAGTTCAGTTGGCTTGTTTTGTTTCGTCTTGATATTTATGATGTTTCATTTTATTATAATCAAAACGTAATTGTTTTTGTTTTTGGTGAATCTCTTATAGAGGTCCCCCAAAAATAATGACTTTTTATGTTTTTTCTGACTACGTACTTTAACGACAGGTAACAACAAAATGAGGTTTTATGTTTCTAGCTAGTTATTATAGTTTTTAATTGATTGTATAAAATGAGAAAAACACTTTGTATTTTAGAGAAGGAATTTTTTCCTGATGAAGGCCCGCAGTGAGAGCCGAAACGATGAAAATATAATGATTTTTTAACAACCACAATCGTTTTTTTCGTTTTTTTTAATTGGACCGTAAGACCCAAATAAGGAAGTTAAAGAAACTTTTTTTAAAAATTTTTGAATTCATATCGACGGTCGAGAAAAGAGGAGAAACAACTGGAGTCTTGCTCTAAAAAGTTTGTTATAGGAGGATTTTCAACTAAAAAAGATAAACCTTAAAAAATGAACAAATGAGATTTTCAGTTTAAAAATTAATTTTAAACTAAAAATTCTCATTTTTCTTTCCTCTTTTTTATTTACGTCCAGAGGGAAAAGAATTTTTTTCCTATTCTCTTTTAGGGGCGGGGGGGGGGGGGGGGTTTTTTTCCGAAACGTTGATAATGATTTTTGAAAAATATTTTTTATGGTTATTTGATAATAATAAAAATAAAAACAAAGAAAGAAATAAAAAAGAGAAGGAAGGGGATTTGGTTGGTTGCCTTTTCATTTTTCTTTCCTCTTTCATATTTTTGTCCAAAGGGAAAACAATTTTTTTTTATTTTCTTTTTTAGGGAGGTAAAAGGGAAGAAGTTTTTTTTTCTCAAACTGCAATCGGAACATTTTATGGTGGTTGTTCAAATTTAGTTGTTAAATTCTTCATTTTATTTTCAGGAAATTTATACATTAACTTGATTATTGGACGTTAAAAAGGATTTTAAATTTTATTTTAATCTCATTTGAATTTCTTAAATTTTAATAAGGTTAAACTATATCACAGCTAACTACACTGTTAAATTCTCAACAAAGTGGTTCGTCTTTCAGCAAAAAGGATAAATTTTTACTAAAACTATAAATCTTTTTAAAAAAATTTTATCATGACAAAGTGCTACAAGCAAATCAATAACACAAAATAGTTGAATATTAAATAAAAAAAGAATAATTTTCACACAAAAAATTGAATATTTATTTGAAAATAATGAAATTTCTACTAAAACAGATGAATTTTCAAATCAGCAGATAAGTTTTCAAACAAAAAGTAATTGAATTTTCTATTAAAAAGGATTTTAGTTAATTTTTCACGATTGAAAGTTGAATTTGAAAAAAATAAATTTCTACGAAAAAAATTGAATTTTCAAACCAAAAAGACGAATTTTTAACCAAAAAAGGTTTTAACACAATTTCTCTTTAAACAGATAAATTTTTATTAAATTTTGCTTAATAATTGAATTTTCATCCAAAAAAGATTCCACTTTTTTAAGATCCAGATATGATTTTTTTAGACAAAAAATAAGTCTACGAAAATAAAAAAAAATTTAATGCAAAAAGGCGAATTTTTTCAACCAAAGAGGATAATTTAAAAAAAAGTTGAATTCTTGTCTAAATAGTTACATTTTTATACAAAAAAAGATAAAATTCGTACTAAAACGGATGAATTTTTAATAAAAAATGACACATTTTTTTAAAAAGTTTAACTTTCATCCATAAAATATTTCAATATATTTTTCAACACCCAAATATAAATTTTAAACAAAAGTAAATTTTTTACGAGATATTTAAAATTTCAACAAAACAGTAAAATTTCATACTAAAAGTTATGACTATTTAACAAAATATTTTCATTTTTAACCAAACAATTGCATCTTCATGCAAAAAGGATGAAATTTCTTTTAAGACGAATTTTCAATTTAAAAAAAATTGCAACAAAATAGTTGAATTTTCATCTAGAAAAGATTTTACTTCTGTTTTCAACGCTAAAATATTAAATTTTTTTGCGAAATAGTTTCATTTTATCAGCTTTTTTGCAAACCTTTTAACCGAACTCTTGAATTTGTATTCAAGAAAGATAAAAATTCTACTAAAACAGGTAAATTTTTAAATAAAAAAGACAACTTCTAATAAAAAGTTGAATTTTCATTTCTAAACGAGATGAATTAAACAAAAAAATTATTTAAAAAATTGTTGAATTTCCATAGAAAAAATATCCAAGCTGACTTTTCAAGATAAAAATATCAATGTTTTAACAAAAGTAAGTTCATACGAAAAAAACTAACTTTTCATTTTAAAAAAATAATAAATTTTTTCACACAAAAAAGATGCATTTCTGAAAAAATAGTTTAATTCACTACCAAAAAGTTGATTCCTTGCCCCAAAATATTTCAGTTCATTTTTCAACACCAAAAGATAAAATTTAAACAAATATAAAATTTTCTACTGCATTGTTAATTTTTTAACAAAATAGTCGAATTTTCAATAAAAAGTATAATTTTTGTTTAATTTTAAGTTTTAACCAAAAAGGATGTATTTTTATCCAAGAAACATGAACTTTCTCTTAAAACAGATGAATTTTTAATTTAAAAAAAAAATTTTTTTAAAACATTGTTGAATTGTCATCCGGAAAAAATTCATTGCATTTTTCTCCAACAAAAATGAAAATTTTACCATAAGAAATAAATTGTTAAATCGAAAAGACAAATTTTCAACAACAGAAAAGTTAAATTTTTATCGAGAAAGATTTCAATTGACTTTTCAACACAAAATACGAATTTTAAACAAAATTAAATTTGTTAGGAAATACCTGAATTTTCACCCAAAAAAAGACTTCAGTTGTTTTTCAGCAACAAAATATGAATTTTAAACAAATGGTTAATTTTCTACGAAAATAGTTGAGTTTTGAACAAAAAATTTGAATGTGCAATTAAAAAGGATCTTTTTCTTAAAGATTGTTGAATTTTCAAACAAATAATAAAATGATAAGTAAGCAGATAATCTTCAGGAAAAAATTGTTGAGAAATGGCAAAAAATACGTACATGAGAAACATGCATTTTTAACCAAATACTTGAATTTTCAAATAAAAAGGATAAATTGTAAACAAAAAATTTTCCGGGGAATTTAATTTTTAATTTAATAAATTAATAATGAATACATCATTTTTTTAAAATATAAATCAATAAACAATTATTTTAATTGAAATATTAGGATAATTTTTACTTTATATTTGTAAAAACCTTGTAATTGTGTTACTTAAAATTTAAATCAATAATAACGTTTTATTCCAATTTCAGGAAAAACTAAAACGTATGCATATATAATTTTGACATTTTTTTCGAATTCAGATAAACTTTTCACACCGAAGCTAACATTAAAACATAATAATTATAACTGATTATAATAAAGATATTAAATTTTTTACAAAATTTCAGTATAATAAATAAAAAATAAATAAAAATTTAATATTGTGAAGAAAGTTAAGCATCTAATAATAATTAATTGATCAGTTTGCAACAAAAAAGAACAATAATTGTTTTTGATAAAACATTCTGTGAAATTTTACTTTTTATTTTTATGATAAACTATTAATCATTAATAACCTTTTAAACTAATTCCAGAAAAAAATAAAGCATTTGTTTAAATAATTTTGAAAATTGTATTTATTTTAAAAATTATTAAACTGAAATAGGGGTATTTTAAATATAAATAAACTTTTTTATTATACAAATTATAGGCAATATTTAATTACAAAATTAGTGTAAAGAATCTATTTATTTATTTAATTAAGAAAAATTATAATTTAGTCTTTATGTAATTTTACATTGTTAAAATAATTAATTAGTTAATAATATGCATTAATCACTTCACAATATGATCATAATCAGACAATGATTTTCATTGGAATGTTTAAATAATTGTTTATTTTATTTTCAATTTGAAATTTTCTTTTCTTAAATTTTATTTATTAATAAACTTTTAACTACTTCGGCAATATGTAACTTTTAACAGAATCCGTAAATAATTAGTTATTAATATTTTCCTGTACATTTTAATTATTAAAAACGTTTTAAACTTATTCAAAAATAAGTTAAAGTACATATACTTTTAATTTAAAAAACTGAATTCCGATACTCATTTCACAACATCAAAAACATTTAAAAAAATTACGTAATTGTAATGAAGGTTTGTTCACCCGACTTAATTGAAAAAAATATTCAGATTAAATCCTTCTGCTATTTTATTTTTTTTTCTAAATAAAAATTAACCCGCTAATAGTTAATTAATCAGTTTATAACATAAAAAGCAATACACAATTATTTTTATGGAAATTTAAAGTATTAATAATCTTTTCAACTAATTACATGCAAACATAAAAAATATTCGTATACAATTATATATTATATATATTGTATATATTATATATTAAACTTTTGTTGAAAAATCATATTTTGTTGCGGAAAAGTTAACTGAAATCTTTTTTCGCTGAAAACTGTTTTTTTCTGAAAACTTGTTATTTTGATTTAAAAGTTCACCTGCTTTAGTAGAAATTATATATATTTTTTTATAAAAATAGAACTATTTGGTAGAAAATTCAACAGTTTTGTTAAAAAGTCATACTTTTTGATTAAAATTAATCGTTTAAAAAAGTCAGAATTTTCGTTAAAATTTAATATCTTGTTGTTGAAAAGAGAAATAAAATCTTTTCTGCATTAAAATTCACCTCATTTGTATGGATTTGAAAAAAATTAAAATTCAGTTTTTTTAAGAGAAATTTTATCATTCTTGGATAAAAATGCAAATGTTAGTTTGACAACTAAACTATTTTGTTAAAAATACATACATTTGGTTGAAAATTCCACTGATTGTTTAAAAATTTAACTATTTCGTAGAAAATATACTCCTGGTTTAAAGTTTATATTTTGGTATTGAACTTTCTTGGATGGAAATTCAACTATATTTGCCAAAAAAATTATTAAAAATTCATCCGGTTTGGATATAAATGTAACTTTTTAGTAGGTAATTAAACAATTTTGTTACAAAGTGATTTTTTTTGTTAAAAATTCGTCTTTTTAGATTAAAAATTCAATTTTTTTCGTAGTAACTTATTTCTTGTTTGAAAAATAATATTTTGACCGTCCAAAGTTATTTGAAATATTTTTTAACAGAAAATTTAACAAGATTCGGGACGATTGAAAAATTCCGAACAATAAAATTCCTGACACTGGAAAATTCCCGAATAATAAAATTCGCGAATAATAAAAAAGCCGAAAAATAAAATTATTGAATTAGAAAATTACCAAATATTAAAATTCGCGAATAATAAAATTTAAGAAAAATAAAAATATAGCATGGGAAAATTCCCGAATAATAAAAGTTTCGAATTATAAAACTCCCGAATTGGAAAATTCCCAAATGATAAAATTTATGACAGATTACAATATTAACGATTGAGAAAATTCCCGAATAATAACATTGCCGACATTTAAACAATTACAATTTTTCATAAATATGTTTTATTGATTACAAATACAATAATTATTTTCTTTTTAAATAATTTTTAATCTTTAAAATTTCGAAAATTATTGTTTGAATTTAAAATAACAATAAATTATAATAAAATAATTCTGCATAAAACATTTTTTTAATGTGCATGGTATGTAAAAAAATACAAAAAGCGTTCGCAAAAATCGTATTTCAAATTTAAATATATATTTTTTTTAAAATCGATATAAGGTACGATAAAAAAAGAGGATGATTTTTTTGTATTCGAGGGAAAAAATTGGTCAAATTTAACTTAATACCTGTTAGCTAAATTCTCATTTTTCAAACTTTTCAAGTAATAATTTTTGAAACTTTAAACATTAAAACTAATTTTAAAAATATATTCATTATTGTATTTGTAATAAAAAAACATATTTATAAAAAATTGTAAATTCGGCAATTTGCTTTCGGGAATTTTATTATTCGGGAATTTTTCAAATCGGTGATATTATTAAATTCTGTGAATAATATTATTCAGAAATTTTCCAATTTGGCAATATTATAAACTGTCATGAATTTCAATATTGGGGAATTTTCCAAATCTGGAATTTCATATTTCGGAAAATTTATTATTCGGAAATTTTCCATTTCGGCATTTTTAATTTTCGGCAACTTTATTATTCTGGAATTTTTCAATTCGGCAACATTATAAAGTGTCGTGAATTTTCCAATTGGGGAATTTCATAATTAGGAAAATTAATTATTCGAGAATTTTATTATTCGGGAATCTTGCAATTCGGCATTTTTAATTTTCGGTGATTTTATAATTCGCGCATTTTAAAATTCAGGAATTTTCCTATTCGAAAATATTATAAACTGTCGTGAATTTTCCAATTCGAGAATTTCATCATTCGGAAAATTTATTATTCGAGAATTTCATTGTTCGGGAATTTTTCAATTCGGAAGTTTTAATTTTTGGAAACTTTATTATTCGGAAATTTTCCAATTCGGCAATATTGTAAAGTGTCGTAAATTTTATTATTCGGAAATTTTCCAATTCGGTGTTTTTAATTTTTGGGAATTTTGTTATTTGCGAATTTTATTGTTTGCGAATTTTAAAATTCGGGAATTTTCCAATTCGGGAATTTCATAATTAGGAAAATTTATTGTACGAGAATTTTCTTATTCGGGAATTTCCCAATTCGGTATTTTTAATTTAAGGCAAATTTATTATTCGCGAATTTTAACATTCGGGAATTTTCCAATTCAGCAATGTTATAAACTGTCGTGAATTTTCCAATTCGGAAATTTTTTTTCGGAAAATTTATTATTCGTGAATTTTCCAATTCGGTACCTTTAATTTTCGGCAATTTTATTATTCGGGAATTTTCCAATTCGGCAATATTATAAACTGTCGTGAATTTTATTATTTGAGAATTTTCCAATTCGAGAATTTCATAATTCGGAATATTTATTATTCGAGAATTTTAAAATTCGGGAATTTTCCAATTCGGGAATTTCATAATTAGGAAAATTTATTATACGAGAATTTTATTATTCGGGAATTTTCCAATTCGGTATTTTTAATTTAAGGCAAATTTATTATTCGCGAATTTTAACATTCGGGAATTTTCCAATTCGGAATTTTCCAATTCAAGAATTTCATAATTAGGAAAATTTATTATACGAGAATTTTATTATTCGGGAATTTTCCAATTCGGTATTTTTAATTTAAGGCAAATTTATTATTCGCGAATTTTAACATTCGGGAATTTTCCAATTCAGCAATGTTATAAACTGTCGTGAATTTTCCAATTCGGAAATTTTTTTCGGAAAATTTATTATTCGTGAATTTTCCAATCCGGTACCTTTAATTTTCGGCAATTTTATTATTCGGGAATTTCCCAATTCGGCAATATTATAAACTGTCATGAATTTTATTATTCGAGAATTTTCCAATTCGACAATTTCATAATTCGGAAAATTTATTATTCGCGAATTTTAACATTCGGGAATTTTCCAATTCAGTAATGTTATAAACTGTCGTGAATGTTCCAGTTCGGAAATTTTCCAATTCGGTATTTTTAATTTTTGGGAATTTTGTTATTTGCGAATTTTATTGTTTGCGAATTTTAAAATTCGGGAATTTTCCAATTTAGCAATATTGTCTATTTTTGTCAATTTTCCAATTCGGGAATTTCTAATTTCGGAAAATGTATTATACGAAAATTTTATTATTCGGGAATTTTCCAATTCGGGAATTTCATAATTAGGAAAATTTATTATTCGAAAATTTTATTATTCGGGAATTTTTCAATTCGGTATTTTTAATTTTAGGCAATTTTATTATTCTCGAATTTTAAAATTCGGGAATTTTCCAATTCGGCAGTATTTTAAACTGTCGTGAATTTTATTATTCGAGAATTTCATAATTCGGAAAATTTATTATTCGAGAATTTAAAATTCGGGAATTTTCCAATTCGGCAATATTATAAACTGTCGTGAATTTTCCAATTCGGGAAATTCATAATTTGGAAAATTTATTATTCGAGAATTTTATTATTCGGTATTTTTTCAATTCGGCAATATTATAAAGTTTTTAAATTATATTTTAATGAAAAAACATTTTCTAACAATCACTCCACATCGGAAGTTCTGCGGTTCCTTTCCCCGTGGAGCGATTGATATCAGATCTTTTTTCATAAAAATATAATTTAAAAAATTGGTTAAAAAAATTATTTTCCTTCTTGTCATAAAATGACGTTAATTATTTTCAGTTATTACAGATATCCTGTAAATATTATAAAGTGTCGTGAATTTTATTACTCGGAAATTTTCCCATTCGGGAATTTCATAAATCGGAAAATTTTTTATTCGAGAATTTTAAAATTCAGGAATTTTCCAATTCGACAATAAGCTGTCGTAAATTTTCCAATTCGGAAATTTTATAAACTGTCGTGAATTTTACTAGACGGGAATGTTACAAATCGGTATTTTTACTTTTGGCATTATTAATGTTCAGGAATTTTCCAATAAGATATTTTTATTTTTCGGCAATTTTCTTATTCGTGAATTTTCTTATTCTGACATTTTCCGACTCGGAAATTTTACTGTATCTGGAATTTTATTTTTCGTGATTTTTCAGTCATCTCGTTTTTTGTTCAAACTTATTCTTCTTTGATTGAGGATTCAATCATTTTTTGAAGTATTTCAAAATTACAAAATTTTAAATTTCTATCCGAAATACTGTTTTACTCCGCTTATAAAAGATTCTACGTTAAAAATATTACAACATTAAAATTCTGCGGAATTTGAATATTAATGATCAAGAAAAATGAAAAAGTAGTCAAGAAAAAAAGAGGAAATTTTGAAAATGAACTTTTTTTCAACATTAAAAACTCGTTCCATGTTAATCAAATAATGAAATTTTCTATAAATTTAAAGTAAATTCATAAATTCTCAGAGAATTTATTTCTCAGTCATATTCTAGGTAATATTCTCATTCTCGTGACCATTTTCAAAGTAATATAACCAGCTCAGAACTCTAGCTAAGAGTTGAGCCTTTGAGCAATAAAGCTTTACATTCGGTTATTTTCTGGAAAAGAGTTGGTAAAGTGGTATTATGGTAGAACCCATTTAAGGGATTATCGACAAGAATGTATTGAGTACTATATCTTGTGCTGTCAAGATGTTCAAGTGTTCGAAATATTTCAACCCATTCTAGCTTTTCTCTTATTTGGTCTCTCTCTTACACACACACACACACACACACACACACCCACACACACACACTCGCACATACACTCTCCCACTCACTCACCTTTTATTCTTTCTGCTGATGCCCTTAGCCTTACGTAACACTAATCACGTCGAAGGCCAATTTCTAATCCCCTTGTGCCTCAAGGATAAGAGAAACACTGCCAGGTCCTTGTCTAACTTCTGTCTAAGTCTAAGTGTCTAAGCTTAACTGAGAAAAATTGAGGTAAAAAAAAAGTGTTAGAAAAAATGTTTGCTGCATCTGCAGGGAAAGACCGTGAGCTGTCAAAAGGACGTAATTCCTCACTACTCACTTCCTTCCGACAAAGGAGGAAAAGGGAAAAGGAACGGAATTGGGCAACTCTTTATGATTCTCGGAGTCTAGGTCATTTTAACTTTTTAGTTGTAAATCTCTTTTAGTTCAAGATTCTAAGATTTTAGTCGAATATTTATCTCTTTTCTTGAAAATTAGTTTTTTTTAAATAAAAAATTTAACTTAATTTAATTTCCATTTTTTGTTATAAATTTATCCTTTTTAATTCAAATTTTGAGTACTTTTTGAGAAGCCGTATGTTTTCGGTAGAAAATCAGTGTTCTGGTTGGAAAATTCACTACGCTATTTGTTTAAAAATTGAAGTATTTTTAGAATATTTATTTTTTTTATTTATCTTTTTAGGTTCGAAAATTAAACTAAATTGGTAGAAAATTGATGAATTTTAAAAAAAGGTCGTCTGTTTGGGATTTAACTATTTGGATTCAAATATTCTACTAAGAATTTATCCTTTTTGTTGAAAAATAATTTTTTAACCCGAAAATGTAACGATTCTATTCTTGTTTGAAAGTTCATCTATTTTGGTAGAATATTCTACTATTTGTTTAAAAATTGAAGTATTTGATCAAAAATTACCTCTTTTCATAAAAATTCATTTTTTTCAGTGGAATGAATAATTAGTTGACAATTCGTCTTTTTCGTTTAAAATTAATTGAAAATTCTACTATTTAAAAAAATGAAACTATTTGGTTGAAAATTACCTTTTTGTTAAAAATTCGACTTTTCTAGTTAAATGCACTTGATAAAAAATTCCTCTCATTAGTTAAAACATAATTTTTCAACCGAAAAATTTAACGAATCCATTTTTGGTTGAAAATTCAACTATTTTGGTAGAAAATTCTACTATTTTAAAAAAATGCAAATATCTGGTTGAAAATTACCTTTTTTGGTTAAAATTCGTCTTTTTTAGTGGAATGCACCTAGTCGAAAATTAGTCTTTCTTGTTGAAGCCAAAAATTTAGCGATCCCATTTTTGGTTAAAAATTCAACTATTTTTTTCGAAAATTCTACTATTTGTTTAAAAATTGAAGCATTTAATTAAAAATTACCTCTCTTGATAAAAATTCCTTTTTTTCAGTGGAACAAATTTTTAGTCTTTTCTTAAAAATTAATTACCTTTTTGTTAAAAACTGTTTAGTTTTAGTAGAATGCAACTATTTGAAAATTCGTCTTTTTTTGTTTAGCGATTCAATTGTCGTTTGAAAATTCTACTATTTTTAAAAAATTCAACTATTTGGTTGAAAATTACCTTTTTTGATAAAAATTCGTCTTTTCTAGTGCAATGCAACTGCTGGAAAATTGGTCTTTTTTATGAAAATTAGTTGTTAGTGGAAAGCTTCTATTGTGTCCCCTAAGGGTTTACATTTTTCATTCACCCTCTTCCTATTCCTTAACACACCTCCCACACCCTTTTTTTGTG
>JAAAKG020080874.1:0-16810 GCA_010014905.2 Druon quercuslanigerum | reverse complement strand
TCAGGAAATTTGATTTATTTTGTTAATATTATTATTAATATTGTTACAAGTTTAGGAATGTGGTATTTAATTATTAGTGGTCAGGGGAAATAAAGGATTATTCAATAAAATAATAGCAAATTTAAAAAATAAAATTTTGCGGTAAACTTGATATAATATGCTTATTATTAATTTATTTCTCTTCAAGATTATCTTTTTATTTATAAATTTTTATTCTTTTGGGTAAAAATTTAACTGTTTTGTTGAAAACTCAACTATTTCAAGGAAAATTGATTAATTTTTTTATATTTATATTTTGTTCGACAGATCAACCAAATCCAAAAAAGAGTTTAGTTGACTTTTCAAGAAAATATAAATTTTGAAACAAGTCAATTTTCTTCGAAATATTTTAAATTTTCTAAAAAACAAAACGAAAAAGTCATCCTTTTTGGTTAAAAATTCTACTATTTTGTTTAAACATTTTATTTGCATCACTTTGTTGAGAAATCAATTTTGTGTTGAACGTTTATATTTTTAGTTGAATCTTTATTTCTTTGGTTAAAAGTATAACTATTTTTTTTTAAATTGATTTTTTTAAATTAAAAATTTAATTGCTTGGGTAAAAGTTGAACTAATTTATTGACATTTTTTCTGAATAAATGTTTATATTTGCTTCAAAATTGTTCTATTTCGTTGAAAAATTTTTTTTGCGGCAAATTTATATTATCTGGTTGAAAATTTGATTTCTCTACAGAAAATTTGTCCTTTGGCTTGAAGGTGCAACAATGTGAAATTCTTTTTTCTTTCCTGAGAATTCATCTTTTTAAGTTCAAATCTAATTATTTTAATAACAATTTAATTGCTTTGTTGAAAATACAAGTATATTAAAAAATCATGTTTTATGGTAGAAGTAATTCTTCTTTGTTTGTAATGGATAAAGAAATATTATTGAATATTTTTCTTTGTATCTGAAATATTGTTATATTCTGTTTATAAAATATCCTAGATTAAAAACATCATAATTTAGCCCCTAAGAACGATACAATATTTTCATGATTCAAGAAAATTTTGTCTTGTCTCGAGAAAATCTACTTAAATTGAAAAGATCATGTTCCTTCATTCTATTACATTTTCCTGAGAAAAACCAATATTTTCTTCTATTGAGAAAATAGTGTATCGTCCGTATTTGTAATGATATTTTCTTGATTTAATAATTCCAATATAAAAATGGAATGTTAAAATTTTTAGTTAAAAAATTATTTTTATTTTTAAAAAATTGAAATTTCAACAAAAAATTAAATTTTTTACCAAAAAGGTGAATCTTGTAAAAGATGATTTTTTTACCAAATTGTAAAATTGTTTTAAAAAATGAATGATCTATAATAGGGTTGAATTTTCAAACCGGAAATATCAATTTTTTGGAAACAAAGTTAATTTTTAAATAAACAGATACATTTTTATAAAAATTGTTTATTTTTTCACTATATAGTTAAATTTAAACAGAAAATAGGATTTTTAACAAAAAAGTTCATTTTCATTCATATAGTTTAATTTTCTACCAAATTGTATAATTTTCAATCAAAGAAAATTAATTTAGAATCAAAAAGTTGTACATTTAAAAATGTACCAAATTTTAAAACTAAAAAGGATAAGTTTAGAACCAAGATTATAAGCTTTCGAAAAATGACTAAATTTTTATAAATAATAACCTAAAAATAAATAAAAAAGATCAATCTTTAATCAAAAACATTAATTTCCAACCAAAAATGAAACAGCTAAATTGATAGTTAAGAAATAAATTCTCAACAAAAAAAGAAAAAAAAAACATTTAACAAAATAGTTGTAGTTTTAACCAAAGAGATAAATTTTCAACTAAAATGATGAATCTAAAAAATTAATTTTCAAGAAAATAGTTCAACCCAAAAGATAATGTTTTATTACAGAAGATTAATTTTTTTTAAATTAAATAATAAAACTTTTAACCAAGTAGGAGACTCCTAAAAATATTAATTTTTAAAAAACTAGTTCAAATTTTCACCAAGTAGTTGAATTATTAATTAATAAATATCAACTCTTAACCATTTAGTTAATTTTTCAACAAGAAAGATGAATTTTCCAACAACCGAATAGTTAGATTTTCTACACTGAAAGAAATTATTAGTTAAGGCAACTATTTAATTAGTAAGATATAGTACTGCTACTTTATTAGTTGATACTATTATTTTATTAGTTGGTACAACAATTCTATTACTTGCATCGATTATTCAGTTAGTAGCAACAACTAACTAAATGGTTGTCCCAACTAACAAAATAGCAGTGCCATATCTTACAAACTGAATAGTTGGCCCTACTAACCATTTTTTTCAGTGTGCCAAAATGTCGAATCCTCAAACAAACTAGCTAAATTTAGACCCAAACCGTTACATATTTAATTAGGAAGGGTGCATTTTCAATCCAGAAGATTAATTTTCGAAACAAAAACCACGAAATTTTAATAAAATACATGAATTTTAAACTAAAAAAGGATAATTTTTTACAAAAATATCACTGAGTTTTGAGAAGATGCATAATAAGAAAGTGTAGGAAGAGAGAGGGAGACTATACAGACTTTGGTTAGCGTGACAGTAGTGGGGATACCTAAGAAAAGTTTTAAAAACAATTTCGAATCGTCGCACAAAAAGGATACATAACTAGAGGGAGATGAGGTTTAGGATAAAATGTTGAATCCTCAAATCAAACAGCTGAATTTAGACCCAAACCGTTACAATTTAAATTAGGAAGGGTGAATTTTCCATCAAAAAGATTATTTTTCAAAACAAAAACCACGAATTTTTAACAAAACACATGAATTTTAAACTAAAAAAGGATAACTTTTTACAAAAATATCACTGAACTTTGAGGACATGTATAATAAGAAAGTGTAGAAAGAGAGAGGGAGCCTATACAGACTTTGGTAAGCGTGGCAGTAGTGGGGATACATAAGAAAAGTCTTTATAACAATTGCGAATTGTCGCACAAAAAGGATACATTACTAGAGGGAGATAAGGTTTAGACTAAAATGTTGAATCCTCAAATCAAACAGCTGAATTTAGACTCAAACCGTTACATTTTTAATTAGGAAGGGTGCATTTTCAATCCAGGAGATTAATTTTCGAAACAAGAACCACGAATTTTTAACAAGCTACATGAATTTTAAAATAAAAAAGGATGACTTGTAAGAAAAATATCACTGAGTTTTGAGGAGATGCATAATAAGAAAATTTAGAAAGAGAGAGCGAGCCTATACAGATTTTGGTTAGCGTGGCAGTAGTGGGGATACCGAAGAAAAGTCCTTAGAATAATTGCGAATCGTCGCACAAAAATGATACATAACTAGAGGGAGATAAAGTGTAGACTACTAAAAATATACTTGTAAGAGATAGAGAAGGGGAGTGGGGTAAAGAGATTCCCGTTCGTTTAGTTCGTTTCAGTTACATTTTTATCAGAAGAGTGAATTTTCAACTAAAATGATTAATCAAAAGAAAATTATTTTTCAACAAAAGAGTTCAACCTCAAATGTAATTTTTTAACCCAGAAGATTAAATATTTCTATTCTGAACTAAAAAATAATTTTCTACAAAATTATTGAATTTAAAAGACAGAATGACGAATTATCTACAACCCGGTGGATTTTTCTATCCAAAAATATGATGTTTTGACGAAAAATCAGTTTTTTATTAAAAAGTGAAATTGGCATAAAAATATTTTAATTTAAAAAAGTTAATTTTGAAAAGAAAAGCTTAATTTTCTACAAAAATATTAAATCGACAAGTAAATCAGAATAATTGATACCTAAAACGATACCTTTTTAAACAAAAAGTATGAATTTTTACCCCGGAATATTAATGCTTGACTGAAAAAGGGGATATGACTAATGAATAATTTTCTAAAAATTAAGTAGTCAAATTACCAACTTTTAAGCAAGCACCTACATTTTTGACAAAAAATTATTTTAAGGAGATTCATAATAAGAAAGTGCAGAAAGAGAGAGGAAGTCTATACAGACTTTGGTTAGCGTGGCAGTAGTGGGGATATCAAAGAAAAGTGTTTAGAATAATTGCGAATCGTCGTACAAAAAGGATACATAACTAGAGGGAGATAAGGTTTACACTAAAATTTTGAATCCTCGAATCAAACAGCTCAATTTAGACCCAAACCGTTACATTTTTAATTAGGAAGGGTGCATTTTCAATCCAGGAGAATTATTTTCGAAACAAGAACCACGATTTTTTAACAAGATACATGAATTTTAAAATAAAAAAGGATTACTTGTAAGAAAAATATCACTGAGTTTTGAGGAGATGCATAATAAGACAATTTAGAAGGAGAGACAGACCCTATACAGACTTTGGTTATCGTGGCAGTAGTGGGGATACCAAAGAAAAGTCCTTAGAATGATACATAACTAGAGGGAGATAAAGTGTAGACTACTAAAAATATACTTGTAAGAGATAGAGAGGGGGAGTGGGGTAAAGAGATTCCCGTTCGTTTAGTTCGTTTCAATTACATTTTTAACAGAAGAGTGAATTTTCAACTAAAATGGTGAATCTAAAGAAAATTATTTTTCAACAAAAGAGTTCAACCTCAAACGTGATTTTTTAACCCAGAAGATTAATTCTCTAAAAATTAAATGTTTCAATTTTTAACTGAATATTTCTATTTTCAACTAAAAAAAAATTTTCTACAAAATTATTGAATTTAAAAGACATAATAACGAATTATCTACAAAACGGTGGATTTTTCTATCCAAAAATATGATGTTTTGACGAAAAATCAGTTTTTTATTAAAAAGTAAAATTGGCATAAAAATATTGTAATTTAAAAAGTTAATTTTGAAAAGACAAGTTTAATTTTCTACAAAAATGTTAAATCGGCAACTAAATCAGAATAATTTATACCTAAACAGATACATTTTTAAACAAAAAGTATGAATTTTTAACCCGGAATATTAATTCTTGACTGAAAAAGAGGATATGACTAATGACTAATTTTCTAAAAATGAAATAGTTGAATTACAAACTTTTAAGCAAGAACCTAAATTTTCAACAAAAAAATCAAATTTTCAACCAAATACTAGAATTTTTAACCGAACAAGGTGAGATTAGAACAAAAAATATAATGGTCGACTTTTCAACGAAAAGTTTAAACATTTAAGCGAAATACGAGAAAAGAAAATTAACTGAGTTTAAACGTTTTCAAATTTGGGTTTAAAAAAAAATCAAAACTTTGAATACGATTTAACCATATTATATATTTTTAATTTCAAATTTAATTTGTTAATTTTTGCAATTAAAATGCTAAAAAAATTTCTACTTTCTTATTTCAATCTTAAAAGTTAACCTTGTGACTAAAATTGAAACCACGATCCGAGCTATGCTTTTCTCAAAACAAAAGAAAAAAAATGTAATAAGCTATTGGTTAATCCCATAATTTGAGTTATAGCAGCTTTGACAAATAAATCATCAAAACAAATCATCAGATAAAGAATTAATCACTTGGAGTGGCGAAATAATTAATAATCGTATACGCGATCGTCAAATATTTAATTATTTCTGCACTCCAGGTGATTAAATGCTTAAATGGTTTTTGTTTTTTATTGTTTCTTTGTTATAGCTCTTTTAACTGCATTTATTCGAATAAACTTTATCTGATTTAATATTTAACCACTTCCAGATTATATATAATGATTTATAAAATAATAATTATATTTAAGAGGCCGTTAAAAATTTAAATTATAGGAGATTCAAAAACCATGTTAACAGATTGGGCGGGGGGAGGTTTTGAAAATAGCGTTACAAACTTAAATAAGATTATTAAGTTTACCGATGATAAATTTTCAAAGATTTTCTTTCCTTGTTTGATTTTAAAGGATATCCTCCTTATTGGTTTTCATTAAATTTAAACTAGATTAAGAGAAGCTAACATGAAAAATATTTTTTGGTTAAAAAGTCTACTTTTTCACTTTTTGGATCGGAATACATCTCATTTTGATAAAAATTCTAGTTTTTGTTTAAAAATTTTAATATTTTGTTTAAAATGCAACTGTTTTATCAAAAAGCCATCTTTTTAGTCAGAAATTTAGTTTTTAGAAAATTATTCTTTTGGGTTCAAAATCCTGTTTTGGGTTAATCAATTTTGTTGGAAATTCATTTTTTATCAAGATTCATCACTGTAGTTGAAAATCCATCCCTTTTGTTGAAAATGTTCCTTTTTTTTTTAAATGTAAATATTTTGCTGAAAATTCTAAATAGTAGAGCTATACATCTATTGAGCTACTTATCGACAGATGGTAATTTTATAATGTCGGTAACTTAGCATAGAACAGAACCAGCTTGGTCCGTAAGTGACCCCATATTCGTATAGCTCTGCTACTATTCATTTCTTTCTTTTCAAGTTGAGAATCAATTTTTTAAACTAAGAATGCAACTATTGCATTTTTAGTTAAAAATTGATTGAAAATAGATCTTTTTCAGTCAAACATTATTGGGTGGTTTTTTAATTCTACCGTTTTTATTGATCTAAATTAATCTGTTTTAGTTGAGGATTCGATTTAGTAAAAATTTAGTAAAAATTACACTATTAAGTTGAAAATTAACTTTTTCTTTAACATTTCATATGTTTAGTTAACATTAGAATATTTGGTTAAAAATTAAACTATGTTTATAAAAATATAACTTTTTAGTATAAAATTACATTTTTAAATAATATTTTCTGTTGTAAAATTCAATCATTTTTTATGTTCTTTTTTATATTTTATATTTTTATATCCTTAAAGTTCAGTATTTTTTTTTATTTTTTGTTGTAAAAAATTAATTTTCTTGTTGAAAAATTTATTATTCTTTATTAAAAATTGAAATACTAAGTTTAAAGTTGAACTGGTTTGTTAAAAATTCATATCTTGTTTAAGATTCATCTCCTTGTTTTAAAATTTAACTATTCAATTTTTCATAAAATTAATTTTCTGGGTTAAAAAATCACTTTTTCGGTTGACTCTTTTGTTGAAAATTTACATTTTGAAGATTCATAAATTTAGTTGAGAATTCATCTACTTAGTTTGGAATTAGAACTACTTTTTTTAAATAAATTTTTTTTCGAGAATTAATTGTTCCAACTAACAATTTTTGCAACTATCCCACTTTTAGTAAAAAATTTATATTTTCAATAAATATTGATATCTTCTAGTAAAAAAATCAAGTATTTTGTTGAAAATTTGTCTTTTTGAGTTGAAAATTAAACTTCTTGTCTGAAAATTCATTGTTTTTTAAATAAAAAATCGAACTGTTTAGTTCTAAGTTAATCTGGGGGAAAATTAAACTATTCAGTTTAAAATTTATTTATTTTTTTTAAATTTAAATATTCTTATAAAAAATTAAATATTTGGTCAAAAGTTTAACTATTTTTATGAAAATTTAACTTCTGGTGAAAAATTAACTTTTTTGTTAACAGATCATATTTTTAGGTAAAAAATTTTACCGTTTTACAGACCAGTCGTCCTTTTGGGTTTATAATTCTACAATTTTGTCGAAAATTCATGTTTTTCATTAAGAATCCTTTCTTTTTTGGCAGAAAATTAATTTTTATGCTGAAAATTTAATAATATTGGTTGAAAATTAAACCATTCTATTGCTAATTAATTATTTTTACTCAAAAATTCAACCACTTGGTTGAAAGTTAAAATAGTTTGTTAAAAATTCATATTTTTAAATATTTAACTCTTTGGTTTAAAATTAAACTTTTCTTTTGAAAATTTGTTCTTTTTGTTTGTAAAAATGAATTTTTCTATCTCAAATTTCACTACTCTATTTTTGGGTAAATTCAATTTTTTATAACTTAAAAGTTCCCGTTTTTTTTAGAAATTCATCTTCTTGGTTAGAGAATTAATTTTGTTTGTCGAAAATTCAATAAATTAACCGGGAAAATCGTACTTTTTATATTTTTGAGAGAAATCTGTTTTCGCCCCTTAAGGTTTCAAAAAATTTTCTTCAATAAATCTTCTGAAAATTTATTAGAAAAACATAAGACCTTTCTCTAATTACCACCATTATAAGTGAGAAAAAAATTATTTTCCTACTACCAAAAGCTTTTTTTCTTCAAAAAACTGTACCGTTTCTAGAAAATTTTTGAGTAAAAAATATTTTTCATATTTAGATCTTTTATAGAAAAAGCATTTTCAATCAAGAGCGATGAATTTTCTATAACAAAAATGAATTTTCAACAAGAAAGTTGAATTAAGAACATTCGCATTTTCTATTAAAAATGCATTTTCAACCAAGAGGCCCGAGTTAAAAAAAATATGAATTTTCATAAAAACAGTTGAATTGCCAGAAAATTAATCATCAGCCTCACAGTTTTATTGTAAAACAAATAATAAAAGTAGTGGTAGTGGGGCCACACGGCAGAAGTGGAACTTTGAAATAATAAAACTGAAATTTTTTATGAAGAATCATTATCAGTTTTGAGTAGATCGCAATGTAAGAAAGAAAAGAGAGAGATAAGGAGAGAGAGAGAGAGAGAGAGAATATACAGGGTTTGTTTCGCATGGCAGTAGTGGGGATATCAAAGATTAGTCCTTAGAGCAATTAGGAATCGCCGCACAAAAGGGAGCTGCGAATAGAGAGAAAAGGCAGAAACCATAGATTTAAACTAAACTAAATAAAAAAATAGTAATAAATAACTAAAAAATTAAACTAAAATAAAAAAATAAAATAAAATCTTTGTTTGATGAAAATTCAACCACTTTATTAAGAAATCATTTTTTTTTGTTAATGATTTATATTTTTAGTTGAAAATTCATATTTTTGGTTGAAAGTTTAACTATTTTGGTGAAAACTGATCTTTTTATTTGAAAATTCAAATGCGTGGTTAAAAGTTGAACTACTTTGTTCTTTTTTATTATTAAGGTTTATCTCTTCGGTCGAGAATTTAACTGCTTTTTCAAAAACTCATTTTTTTTGACAATTCATATTTTCGGGTTTAAATTTCAATGCTCATGCAGAAAATCAAATTTTTAAACAAAAATTCGTCTTTTGGTTTGAAGCTTTAACAATTTAGGTGAAATTTTTTTTTTCATAAATTCCGAAACGAAAAAAACACATTTTTTATAAGATAGTTGAATTTTGAAAGCAAAAGGGGGAATTTTCTATAAAAAAATACGAATTTTCAACAGAATAGTTGAGTTTTTAAGAAAAATAGTGAAACGTTAATAAAAAAAATAGAATAAATTTCTAATAAAGTAGTCAAATTGTATAGTTGAAAATTCATGTATTTAGTTGAAAATTGCGTATTTTTTAGTATAAAACTAATTCTCTTAACTCAAACTTTAATTATTCTATTTTTCGTTAAAAATTGACAGTTTTTAGTTGAAAATTCCATTATTTTCTGGACATTTCGCTTTTTTTGTTGAAAATTAATTTTATTAACTGAAAATTTAACTAATCAATTTTAATTGATAATTAATCGTTTTTAGTGGAAAATTCAACTTTTTGCTTAAAAATTAGTGTTTTTAACTGAAACTTTGATCACTCTATTTTTGGCTTAAAATTGATGATTTTTAGTTAAAAATTTAACTAATATATTTTTTGTTAACACCTCATCTTGTTTGGTTGAAAATATTAATTTATTGTTTGATGGTTTGACTATTCTGTAAAAAATTTTTTTTTTGTTAAAAACAAATTTTTTTAGTTGAAAATTTAATTACTCCATTTGTGCTTAAATTTTTATCGTTTTTACTTCAAAATTGAACTATGTGTTTGAAAAATTTGTGTTTTTTATAAAAAATAATTTATTTTGATCTAAAATTTAATTACTGGGTTGCAAGTTGAATGATAAGTCAAAAATTCATTTTATAATTTGAAGATTCAACTCTTCAGTTGAAAATGTAACTATTTTGTTCAAAATCCGTTTTTTTGTAGTTCAAAATTTATTTTTTTAACTGGAAATTATATTAATCTCATATTCCAAGAGCACGTGTCTTGTGTAAATACCAACATTAAATTTTTTTTTTGACAAACTCAGGTCCACAGGAAATGAGATTTTTTTACTTGACGGAACTTTCACTTACACCCCTGAGGCCATCGGGCTCCATAGATATTGAGATGAAATCTTGTGAAATAAAATAAATGGCGATAAGAAAACTTTATCTGCTTCTATACCAAAAATAATATAATATAATTTATATATATAATATACAATAAAGAGGATTTTTAAAATTAAGGGTCAAAGCATTCATAACTGCAATGTCGTGATTGAGAATTCTCTTTCGTTAAAGCTCTTTCTATATTACTATTCAGATATTTATAACTATTTTTTACATTCATAATATTTGCTCGGAAATGCGTATCCAATCCCAAGTCAAGATGTACCAATTATTCTATTCTGCCTGACATATCCACCTATTCTATTATGACCGTGACGTCATGCCACAATACTCATTATTCCGCGAAATATTTGAGTCGTTTTCTATATTCTATTTTACTGATTTTTAAGCTGGAAAATTGTACTTTTTTTAAGGAAATGTTACATTTGCCATGTCGCAGGCCAAGAGAAACAATTGCAAAACACTGACATTTATGATGCGCAAATGCAAGGACGCACACATGCTTACAGCGCGCCCATCGACACAAAAAAAGAAGGACGCTGGAAAAAAATCAACCTGCGACTCATCGTAGAGGTGGAGTTCTCGCTGCCTTGAAATACCCAAATGTTTAAGTTTTTGGCCCTTGAAATAGGCAAGAGTTGACTGCATTTGCCTAAAGTAAGATTTTTAATCATTTCAGGGGATATCTACGGATTTTTAAAATTTTAAGGGATTTTAAAGAACTTATAAAATATATTAAGGACTTTCAAAGAATTTCACAATATATAAGGGATTTTATAGGACCTTTAATTATTTCAAAGAATTAATAGGATTTTAAAATATTTTACCCTTTTTCAACAGATTTTAAAGAATTTCAAAAGATTCTAAAAAATTTTAATGGATTTCCAAGAATTATCTAGGATTTCCAAATATGTCGAGGGATTTCAACGATTTCTACAACATTTAAGGGATTTTATAAAATTTTTAAGATTTAGAGCAGTTTTAAAATGTCCCAGTGAATTAGAAAAGATAAAAAAATATTTCAAGGAATTTTCAAGAATTTAGTAGGAATTACTATTTTTGTAAATTAAATTGAGAGAAATTCATGAACATTTCTGAGTATTTATTTATTTTTAACAATTTTAGGGGATATTAAGGGATTGAATAAGTTAAAAAAAATTTCAGTTCAAAATTAAACTATTTAGTGGAAAATTTATAAAGTTTCTTGTGAATTGCTCTTTCTGGTTAAAAATTTATCTATTGTTTTAAAAATTATTGTTTTTCTTGAAACTGGAATATTAAATCTTGTATATTAAATCTGGTATATTAAATCTCTTCGATGATATTTTTTCTCTCTTAAATAGAAAATCTTTTTTCTTTCAAAATTCATCAAATTTGGTTACAAATTCATCATTTTTGTTTTCTTTAAATGCTTTTTTATTTGAAATTAAAATATATTTTGGTTGAAATATCAAAATAATTGATCTTTTTGGTTGAATTCGAATTTTTTAATTTAATATAAAAATATTCTTGTTTCTAAAATATCAACTATTATATTTTTCGTTGACAATTAATCTTTTTTTGATTAAAAAATCAACTAATTGGTTTAAAGTTTATTTTTGTAACAAAATTGTAAATTAAATTTTTTGTTGAAAATTAAGCTGCTTTGAAGAAAATTTGTCTTTTTGGCTTAAAAATTTGATAATTTGGTAAAAAATTTAACTATTTGGTTGAAAATTAACACTTTTTTCATTTCATATTTTTGGTTGGAAAAAATATAACTTGGTTATAACATTAAACTATTTGGTTATGAATTAAACTATTTGTTTGAAAATTTAACTTTTTTGCAGGAATTCATTTTTTAGAATTAAAAATTAGATCTTTTGTCTTATAATCTAGCTATTTCATTTTTTGATGAAAAATTTTCCTTGATAAGAAAATGAAACTTTTGAACTTTAATTTAGAAAATTAAAGTTTTTCATGAAAATTCTTCATTTGGGATAAGAATTCGATTATTTTGTTTTAAAAATTAGTATTTTTCTTGATTGAATATGAACGTTCTTGTTAAAAATTCGTGAAAATCCACTGTTTGATAATTTTTTTTAATTAATTTTTTTAACTGAGAATTCAACCATTTTGCTGAAAATTCAAATGATGGTCGAAAATAAACTTTTTTGTTCAAAATTAATATTTTGGTGTTGAAAAAACTATTTTTTTTAACTCATCTTTTTGGTTCAAAAATGTATTTGTTCTAGTAAAAGTTTTATTTTCTTTTTAATAAAATTCGACCGTTTCCTTGAAATATACTCTTCTTTGGCTAAGGATTAAGTTATTTTATTTGAAAATTCCTCTTTTTTGTTAAGTTCAACTTTTATTTTGATTAAAATCTTTTTTGATTGAAATATATTTTTTTACGTTATTCGTTAAAAAATTCCTTATTTGTTTAAGGGTTAAACCTCATTGTTAAAAAATCATTTTTTTGTTTTTTAGAAGATTCGTCATTGTAGTAGAAAGTTTATCTCGTTAGTTTAGAGCCTAACTACTTTGTTAAGAAATAATTTTTCTATTGAAGATTATTTTTTCAAATTGGAAATTTAACTATTCCACTTATGGGAAAAAATGTCTTTTGGTAGAATTCAACTTTTTTTTTTATTATTAAAATACAAAAATTTTGTTCTGTTCAGCTTAGAATGCATTTTTTCTTTTAAAAATCAACTGCTTGCTTTAAAGTTGAACTACTGTAAAAAAGTTAATTTTTTTCTTGAAGATTTATAATTTTAATTGAAATTTCACTTATTTGATCGTGAAATAACTTATTTACAATAAATTAATAATTTTGTTTGCAAATTCAACTGTTTAGTTGCAAAATCTTTTTTTTGAATTGATCTTTTATAGTAGAAAAGTAATCTTTCTGTTTTTCTGGTTTTCTGAATGAGGTCAGCGGAAAAGGAAAATTGGTCAGAGACCATTGAGGGAATTTTGAAATTGAAATTTTGCGGCCACCGAGTTATTTTCTTCGAAAATTAGATTTTCTCGGAAAAATCGTTGCTATTCTTGGGCATGTGAAGGGAAGGATTTGCTACCCTTTACGTGGAGGGTAAATAATTGGGTTCGGGCTAGAGCCAGACAACGTGGCGCCTTGAAATTACACCTGATTCCACTTGTCCGCGGGAGTCGGCTCGTGCAATTGGCGATAATGCATTTGATTAATGTTAGACGTTTCTCCTTTCTTCCCCATGAAGACAATCGTTGAATTAACGATCCTCACGAGCTGCTAATTATAGGAGCATGTCCCTACCGGAAGACGAAAATCGCTTATGTAATAAGATAATTTATTCCGTATGTTGTATGACGCAGCATTTGGTTAATTAAGAACGTACTGATTTTTTTTTTGCAAAATGAAAATTAAAAAAATTAATTTAGTGTTTTTATTATTGCTACGAGTATAATCTACAAGCATGTCAAATTTCTTAGCTTATTAAGAAGTTAATTAAGTCTTTCAAACCTCCCCCTCCCCTACTACATCCCAAAAAATTCCACTAGTTCCCCTCCCCTCACCTCACCTTACACATCCCAGTCACAAACTTCCTCTTCTACTTTTCCCTCATCTCACTCACCCAGATAACACTTCCCTTCCTCTACTACCTTTCCCCAGTCCTCACTTCCGCTCCCTTACTCACCCTCACTTTTAATAGTTTCTCCTACTTTCTATTTATTACAATCATTTCTCTTACTTCTCCTCTTCACGCTTACCCTATTACCCTGTCCTCATCATGATTTCCCCGACTCCCCCTCATTGATAATCATTCACCCTGTTTCCTATCACTATCACTTCTCCTAATTTTTCTCTTCACCTTTACACTTACCCTAATACCTTTTCTCATTAATTCTCACTTCATCTTACTGCACTACTACCCCTCCACTCATTTCCCTCATTTTCACCATACCCATTCCCTGACTTCTCCGACTCCTACTCATTTATAACAATTTTCTATGTTTCCTATCACTTACAATCACTTCTTCTACTTCTCATCTCCTTACTCTACTTCCCCTCCTTTTACTTTATTCATTCCCACTATACACTTTCCCTAATTTTCCCAGCTTACTCTTATTTATAATCATTCCCCCTACTCCCTATCACTAAAAATCACTTCTCCTAATTATCCCCTCACTGATCCTACTTTACCTTTCCTCATTACTCCTTACTTCATCTTACTTCCTATCCAGTAATTTATCTCATTCCCAGCATACCCTACCCTGGTAAACCCAAATCATCCTCCCATGATTCCCCCCTAACTTCTCCTACTTACCTTTCCATAACTGCCGACTACTCATTTTCTCTCAATTCCCCTACTTCGTCACCCCTTTTGCGCCTAATTCAAATACTACCTTTTTCCTACTTCATATTGCTTCCACTCCCCTATTCTCGCTATTTGCCGGTCCAATTATCCTTCTCTGTCTTATTTCCCAACCCCTCACTTTCTTAAAATTCCATCCCCTTATTTCCTCTCATTTCTCCTACTTTCCCAACTAAAATTTCCCCTCATTTCCTCTAATTCGCCTTTTTAATTTTTCCCTAATTTAACTACTTCCCTTCCCTTACTTCATCTTCCTTTCCCGTTCCTATTTCTTCCATTTCGCAGCCCCTATTTCCAGGCCCCAGTTTCAAATAATTTATTTAACTTTCTATCCACTAAAACTACTACTTCAACTTCCCTTCACTTATCCTACTTCCTCTCTCCTCATTACCCCTCACTTCCTGTCACTTCTCCACCCTTCATTTTACTCATTCTTACTATATTCTTCCCCTGATTTCCTCCTAAATTCTCTGACTTAAAGTTTCATAATACCCCACCCAATATTTCCTCTCACTTCCCCTACTTAATCACCCCTATTTTCTCCTAATTCGCCTATTTCCTTCTCCCTAATTTACCTTACTCAATCCCCCTTCCCCATATTTCCGAGCCCAATTTCCCTCCTTTGTCCAACTTCTAACCCCTCATTTTTCCAAAATCATATCCCCTTATTGCCACTCATTTACCTTACTTTCCCATAAATAATTTTCCATCTCCTCCTCTAATTCGCCTCCTCTACTTCCTCCTAATTCAACTACTTTCCCTCCCTTACTTCCCCTCACTTTCCAACCAAGATTTCCCATATTTGCAACCCACTCTTTACTCTTTGCCTTACTACTGAACCACCCACTTCCCCTACTTCCCCACCTACAATTTCCCTACAGTATTTAACCTATCTCCTTATTTTCCACTTTTACAATTTTCTTCTTTTCCGTTTTCAACAAACTTTCCCTTTTCCAACTATTTTTGGTTTCAAGCTAATTTTTTCGATTTGAAAAGTATAATATTATAATTTGATTGCAGAATTCAAATTTTTCGTATTTTCTTAAAAATTCCAGTTTTTGTTTGTTTAAAATTGAACTGCTTGGTTGCTGGATGAACCACTTCGTTAAAATTTTATTTGTTGGAGGCAGATGCATTGTTCTAGTTGAAAATCCATCTATTTTGTTTAAAACGTAACTATATCGTTTAAAATTAGTTTTTTGTGGTCAAAAAAATCTGCTTGTTTGAAAATCAACAAAATATTGTTAGAAAGTATTCTTTTTTGTTAAAAAGTCAAATGTTTTGTTGAAAATTTGTCTTTTCAGTTTAATCAAAATGTTTTTGATTTATAATTAAAGAATTTTTCGGTGAAATATTAATTCGAGTATTTTTTGTTAAGAATTTATCGATATTGGATAAAAAAAATAATTGTGTTAAATATTTGTTTTTTGGATGAAAATGAATTTTTTAACTAAAAAATTTGAGCAGTCAATTTAGGAAGCAAAATGATTTTTTTTGAAAGACCATCTATCAAATCTAGTGTCTTTGTTAGTGGTACAATCTAAAAAGATTGCTTCCAAATTTCTATAGTAAAAATTAAAACTTTAATTGTTCATAATCCTAAAGACCTCTTTTCCCCTGATTTTTAAAGAACTAAACTTTTTTTCCCTGTTTCAAAAAACTTCCTCTTTTCTGGTTATATTTAATTGAAAACTTACTTCCCTTAATTGAATAATCTTTTATTATATTTTTGTTTCAGAAATTTATAAAATAAATCTAGTGTCTTTGTTATTGGTATAATCTATAAAGATCGCTCCAAAATTTCGTTAGCAAAAATTAAAACTTTAATTGTTCATAATCCTAAAGACCTCTTTTCCCCTGTTTTTTAAAAGAATTAAACTTTTTTTCCCTGTTTTAATAAATTTCCCCTTTTCCGATTATATCTAATTGAAAACTTACCCTTCATAATTGAATAATCTTTTATTATATATTTTTTAAAGAAATTTAAAAAATAAATCTAGTGTCTTTTTTTAGTGGTACAATCTATAAAGATCGCTCCAAAATTTCGATAGTAAAAATTAAAACCTTAATAGATCATAATCCTAAAGACCTCTTTTCCCTTGTTTTTTTAAAGAATTAAACTTTTTTTCCCTGTTTCAAAAAATTTCCCCTTTTCCGAATATTTTTAATTGAAAACTTATCCTACTGAATTAAATAATTTTTTATTATATTTTTGGTTCAGAATTCATTTTTTTTTTGTAAAAAACTATTGTTTTTAGTCGGAAAATCAACTACATGAATGAAATTTAAATATTTTCTTTAAAAAATTTCGCTTCGTTGAAGATTCATTTCGTTGGTTAAAATTTGTAACTATTTTGCT
>JAAAKG020080863.1:0-16810 GCA_010014905.2 Druon quercuslanigerum | reverse complement strand
TTTAAACTCTACACGCAATGTGTAGAGTTGCACAATGTGTAGTATCGATATGTGTAGTATTGATACCCAGCCGAAAATTTAACTGTCTTTAAAAAAGATCCGTTTTATTAGCTTTAAAGTTTAACTTTATCTTTTTTGTCGAAATTTAAACTAATTCAAATAGAAGATTCGTTCTTTTGTTCGGAAATAAATTTTTTTGTTGTCAAAAAGTCATCCTTCTTTTTTAAAAATGGCCTTTTTTGTTGAAAATTGAACTGTCCGTGAAAAAGATTCGTCTTTAGTGAGTTTAAAATTCAACAGTTTGTATTTTGTTTAAAGTTTATTCTATTTTCTCTGAAAATTTGAACATTTGGTTGAAAATTTATCTTTTCAGGTTCATTTTTCCACTATTTTGTTACAAAAATCACTTTTTTTTTCGTTAAAAATTCGTAATTTTGCTTGAAAAAGAATTTTAATTTTGTAGCAGACATCTTTCCTATTTAGTAATTAAATTTTTTGTCGAAAATTTATTTTTGCCAGTTAAGAATTCTACGATTTTGTTAAAAAATATATTTTTTTAAAAAATTAAACTGTTGTGAACAGAAAATTCGCCGTTTTGTATTGGGAATTCATATTTTATCCAAGAATGATTAAAAAATGAACTTTCGTTTTGAAAATTTAACAAACTTCTAAAAAAATCGTCTTTCTGGCTTTAAAAATGTCCAAAATGGTATTATTTTACTCTTAGTATTATTTTTGGGTTTGAAAATTTTACTATTTGGTTGAAAATTTATATTATTTTTTTGTAAAATTCCATCTTTTTTCACAGAAAATTAAGCTGTTTAGTTAAATATTTATCATTTTGGTTGAATTTAACTAATTTTGAATAAGTATTACATTTTTTTTTGTTAAAAATTCAACTACTTAATTTAAAATTACCTTCTTTGTTAAAAAATTATGCTTTTTTATTGAGAATTAAATGTGTTTTGTTGAAATTTCGTATTTTTAGCTTGATCATTCATTCAGTGTAGTATAAAATTCAACTATTTGGCTTAAAATCAACTTTTTTTGAAATACCATATGTTGGTGTTGAGAATTTAACTGAAATCTTTCTTGGCTAAAAATTTATCTAATTTTCTGAAAATTCATTTTTTGATAGAAATTCCTATTTTGATAGAAATTCAATATTTTTTGGTGTTTAAAATTGCAACTGTTTAGTAGTAAAAAAGCAGTACGTTATTTTGTTGAGCATTCTCGTTTGATTGAATTAAATTGATTTTTTATTAAAAATAATATTATTATAACGAATTTTTTTACCTTAAAATTAATAATTATGTATGGTTAATGCAATTAGGTAACAAAATTATTTATTAATAACCAAATTATAAAGAAAATAATTCAACTGTTAACTGAAATAATTAAATTTTAACCAGAAAAATCAATTTTGAACAGAACAATAGATTCAATAAAAAAAATGATAACTTTCAACATAATAAAATTTTATACTAAAAATACTAATATGCAAGTAAAAAAGATACATTTTTAACAACAACAAAATATTATATAAGTTTTAAACAAAATAGTTAAACTTTCAACAAAACAGATGAATTTTAATAAAAAATTGTTTACAGAAAATGGAAATGTTAAATTTTCAGATAAAAAATTATTTTTTCACTAAGAGTATAATTTTTCATCTAATGTGATTACTTCTCCAATAAAAAAGACGAATTTTGAAACAAATAGTTGAATTATCGTCTGAAATAATAAATTTTTATCCTAAAATAAAAAAGTTCAATTTTCAGCATACAAATTAATTTTGACTAAATAAAATTAATGTTTAACGAACTGGCTATATTTTTAACCAAACAGTTCAATTTTGAACGAAGAAAATACATTTTCCATTAAATATACAATGTCATAGCGTATCAGTCAAAAAAATTAATTTTAAAGCAAAAAAAAATTTTTTAAAAGAAGTAATTAAGTTTGAAACAATAAAAAGGTTTCTCTACATAAATGGCGAATCAGAAACCAAATAAATGAGTTTTTAAGAAAGTAATCTAACTTGGAAGTAATTTATTGAATTTAACCAAAGAATTGAATTTTGTTTTTGAAAAATTAAATTTTTAACTAAAAGAAGGAGAATTGTATACTTAAAACAGAATAGTTAAATTATCAGTTCATAAAATAATTAATTAAATTATTATTTATTAATAAATGAATTAAAAAGAAAATAATTTTATTGGTAACCAAAAAAATTAATTTTTGACAGAAAAGTATCTTCAATAAAAAAATCTATTTTTAAACAATTAGTTGAATTTTCTAACAAAAAGACAAATTTTCAACTAAGAAGATTTATTTTTTAGCAAAATGGACTGAATTTTAATTTCAATTTCAGTTTTATATGCTGATGATAAATTTTTAATCTGATAAAATTATTTGCAACAAAATAAATGAATTTTTAACCAAAAGCATTAAGATTTTACTAAAATTTTAGTTATATTAAAAAAAAAGAAATAGATACATCTTTAGCAGAGAAATAAATTAAAAAATAATAATAACTTTTATCATAATAGTGCAGTTTTTGTTTAAAAAGATTTGAGTTTCACTTTAAATTAAGGAGTTGAACATTCAATAAAAAATATACATTCCTAAGGGCAAGTGTAAAAGCTGGAATCTTGAAAACAAGAAATTTTAATTTGAAACGAAAAACAGTTGTCTTTTCAGCAAAATTGTTAAATTTTTAACAAAAGACTAAAATTGTCATTAAAATTCCACGTTTCTTCATCCAACGAAATTTATTTTTAGGTTTTTTCCATAATTTTATAAAATCTTGTTAAAATTTTATCTTGCTTGGGGGGGAGGTTTAACAATTTGAGAAAAAAATATAAAAAATTTCCTGATTTTCCTTGATTTTCTGGAATTCACAGACCTATAGCAACCCTGCTAATGCTCATTTAAAAATTTTCGTTTCAAAATTTCAAAAAAAAGTGCATACTACGAATTTTCAAACTACTCCTGAAAACATGCAAGTTATTAAACTTTAAAAGAGCTTAGACTTTTTATTACGTGTTGAGAAAAATATTATCGATCATCGATGTGATTTTAAAAGAGTAAGTACCAGTCGATGACAGGAGAAAACCCATTATAGAAAGGGAGGCAGTTTGCACTTTCAAGAGGTAATACTTAATTTATACCCCTTCTCAATCTAACCGATTAGGAAGGATATAGGTTGCAATATACTGCAGCCGTTGTCGATCGGAAAGCAATTACAGTGCCTAGCGAGGACTGAGAAAAAACAAAATAGGCCTTATAAGAAATTTCCAGATTCCAGATAATTTCTTTCCAATAATCGAAATTTGAGTTTCTACATCATTTCTTCAAGCTTTCGATCTGAGAATGAACTTTCTACTAAAAGTGGTAAAACTTTAGTGAAAAATATAGACAAAAAATATCGCTTTTTCAATACAGAATCAAGAGTGCTCTGCTTAGTCCCAGTTTAAGATAAATAACCTTGATGTGTGGCCGTGCGGTCTGTGAACCGCACGGCCACGCATCCCTTCACTCTGGCCATCCCCAAAGCTTCTGTTATTAGTGATCTGTTATTCAGTGGATAAAGTGTACTTCTGTGTGGAATTAGTAAGGAGCATCTAGTGAAAGCTCATAGGCGGTCTGTGAGACCGCAAGTTCACGGAAGCGTCACAATTTTTTATTTTTGTTTTAATTTGTTTCAAGGTATTCAAAATAATCTGGACTATTTTAGCTCAAAAACTTAAAAATGTCATTTCTATATAAAAAAGTTAATAATGTTATTTTAACAAATAAATGCTACTCTAATCATTTATTAACACTTTTTAACTAAATAATTTTAAATAAAATGCATATAAACTGCAAAATTTAGAACTTTTATCAACTGAACCTCTCCGAATTTCAACCTGCAAGTGCTTCGTTTATCAACCGAATTTCAAGCAACGAAAAACTTACAGTGACAGAGTTGTTTATGAAGGTTTAAAGAAGTTTTCTGGAAATTTTCAGATCAATCGCTTTAATGGTTAAAAATTTATGAATGTCATAAATTACAAGCGGAAAACTTGACGCTGCTGCCGTATGCACGTGCCTTCTCGGTTACGAACGTGTTGCAGCGGACGTGAAGGTCAAGTATTATTTCTTAGAGTACCTGCAAAGTATTATTTTTAAGACACGTTTATTTTAGTTAATACCCTACTAATATAAAAAAGAATCTCAAAATAAATCGAGGTAGAAAAAAAAAAAACAATTACGAATTGCAAAATCAAACCTCTTTTCTCTTCAAGTTTACGCTTGAACTAGAGAAACTTCGAAAAGTGCTCCCCCTCGAATTGGATTCAAACCTGCCAAAGTAAAGGATTAAAAAATCTCTTTAAATACTTAAGTCCTTAAGGAACAGAATTTTTCGAAGAGTATTTTTTGAAAGTAAAAATTCAGAGCCCAGATTCCGAAGAAACTGCAGAAAGTGACGAAAATGATTTAAATTAGTTTAAAATAAAGAATTATTTAAATAATTTGATGTTAAAATGTCTAATTAATCAATTATTTCAGTGATGATACTTAAGTATTATTTTGTTATCAGATTTGACCTTCACGTCCGCTGCAATACGTTCGTAGCGAAGGAGGCGCGTGCATAAGGCAGCGTTAAAACTTCCGCTTGTAATTTAAAACTTTCATAATTTTTTAACTATTAATGCGATTGATCTAAACATTTTCAGAAAACTTCTTTGAACCTTAATCGACAACTTTGTCATTGGAAGTTTTCCGTTGCTTGAAATTCGCTCGATAAACGAACCGCTTAAAGGTTGAAATTCATGATTTCTTCAAAGTCTTGAAAAAAATTAACAACTTTCTTGTTTATAAAAATATTCGCGTTTTTCTTTCTCAAGTAGTTCAAGAAGACTTTAACACGTAATTTACTGTTAACAGAATTAAGAAATTTCAAAATTGGCTAAGTCAGGACGAGTTTAAGTGAAAGAAGATTAAAATTTTTTGTTTTTAAGAAATTTATTTTTAACCAATTTACTGAAAAACTATTAAACTTACAAATTTTTGCAAAATTAAAGAAATATACGCCTTGAAATTCTCTACAAGAATCAGTTCTTAAAATTGAAATTCGTACGATTTTTAATATTGACTTTCAAGACAATGATCTGAAGTAATGTATTCAATGAATCCCTGTAATGTAGAATTTACTATTACTGTTTGTAATATTAAAGAGCGAGATATCATTCGAAGAGTTTACTACATGATATATCAATTTAATATGGTGAAAAAAAAAATAATTTTTGTAAAATGATATTTGTACAAAATCATTTTTAATTAATACCTAAAATATAAAAAAAATCATAGTCCGATCCGATTCTTAGTTTTCAGTATGAAAGTGAATGGAATTTTGAATTATATAACCTTCAAATAAATAATCAATTTATGTCATCTAATCTTAAGAAACTAAATTTTAATCTTTATTTAATTTAATATTTTGAAAAAAATATTCAGCTAATAATTAATTAATTACTTTTCAGATTCATCAGAATATTTAAACCACTTTACTGAAAAATAATTTTTGTTGCAGATTCATCATTTTCATTTAAAATCATCTTTCTCGTAAAAAATTCGTTTTTTTCTTTGTTGAAAATTAATTTTTTAATTTAAATTTTAACAATTTCAGATAAAGATTCACAATTTTTCTCGAAAACTCAACTCGCGTGTTTAAAGTTTAATTACTTTATTAAACATTTTTTTTTAATGCTTGAAGATTAAAATATTTCGTTAAAAACTGGTTTTATTTTGTCTGAAGATCTATTTCAAGTTTAACTAAGTTTTGTTTTTGGCTGAAAAATTCCGATTTTTTGTTAAATATTTTTTATTTTTGGGTACCAAATTTGATTTTCCTAGTAGAAAATTCAACCACTTGGATAAAAATGAAATTTTTGTTTAAAACTGAACTTTTTGTTTCTTTAACAGTCTTTCTTGGTACATAGAAAATTTGCATCTGTTGTTAAAAATACGTCCATTTAGACTTTTCAAGTTTATCTATTTTGCTAGAAAATTTTCCTATTTTATCCAAAATGCAACTATTTGATTTTTGACAAAAAATTTTTTTAATTTACAAACTCAGCTACTCAGGTAAAAGTTGAACTACCTTATTAAAAATTATCCATATTTTCTTGGGAGATTTCTTTCTTTGGTCTGAAATTTAACTATTTTCTTGACAACTCCATTTTTTTAAAAGTTTATTTTTTATCTGAAATTTAATTTTTGTATTTTTCGTTGAAAATGTATATTTTCCGTGGTAAATACAACTGTTTTACAATAAAAAAATTGTCTTTTTGTCTGAAGGTTGAACAATTTTGATGGCATATTTTGTCCTACTTTACTGAAAATTTTTATTTGTTAAAATCCAACTTTTTTCTTCAAAATAAAACCGTTTTTAATTATTATTGAACCTTTTTTTTTTGTTTTAAAATTTGAATATTAGGTTGAAGACTTATCTTTGCATATACAATATTTAAGTATTTAATTAAACTTTCAACTATTTTGTTAAAAATTGAATTATTTTGTTGAAAAGTTAAATTTTTAGCTAAAAATTAAACAGATTGGTTAAACATTCATTTATTTAATCAAATAGTTCGTCCATTAAAATTCGAAATTTTACAAAATTCAATTGTTTGGTTAAAAACTCAACTGCTTTTGGTTGATTTTCAATCTTTTTTTTCGAAAATTAGACCACGTGGCCGAATAAATTTATTTTTAAAAATTCCCCAACTTTTCCCTGACCTTTCCATGACAAATTTTTTATTTCCTCCGACTTAATATTCAAATACAGTTTTTTAAATTGTTTTATATTTCTAACATAGAATCCTTATAAACGGGATACCAATTTTTCAGATTAAAATATCAAAATTTTAAATTTGTTAATTTCAATCAACAGAGATGAGCTTTTTATTATAAAAAGTGATTTTTCATGTTTTTTAACAAAAAAGTTTACTTTTTTACCAAATTTTAGTTTCTTTAACGTATAAAGATGAATTTTCAACCACATGGTTTAATTTTTGAAGAAAAAGATCGAACATCAACCAAAAATAGTTAAGTTTTTAAACAAATAATTGAATTTTGTAATATTTCGAATTTTAATGGACGAACTATTTGTCTGAATAAATAAATGTTCAAAAAATCTGTTTAATTGTTGGCTAAAAATATGCCTTTTCAAAAAAATAATTCAGTTTTCAACAAAATAGTTAAAAGTTTAATTAAATACTTAAATATTTTATCTACAAAGATGAATCTTCAACCAAATACTCAAATTTAAAAAAAAAATGTTAAGTTTTAACCAAAAACGGTTTTATTTTGAAACAAAAATTTTAATTTTAACTGAAAAAGATTTTCAGTAAAGTAGGACAGAAGATGCTATCAAAATTTTTTAAGCTTTAGATAAAAAAGACAATTTTTTTTATTGTAAAACAGTTGTATTTACTACGGAAAATATAAATTTTTAACAAAAAAATTCATTTATATCCAAACAATTTTATTTTTTACCAAATCAGAAGAAATTATGATCAAAAATATTACTTATCTACCAAAAATAGCGAATTTTTTTAAGAAAATAGATCAATTTTCAACAAAAATAAGAAAAATTGAAATTGAGGTAAAAAATAAACTTTTAATAAAAAAAGGAATTGTCAAAAAAATTGTTAAATTTTAGACCAAAGAAAGAAATTTTCCAAGAAAATATAAATAAATTTTTAATAAAGTGATTTAATTTTTACCCAAGTAGCTGTATATTTAAATTTAAAAAATTTTTTGTCAAAAATCGAATAGTTGCATTTTGAATAGAATAGGCGAATTTTCTACCAAAATAGATAAACTTAAAAAAATTGAATGGACGTATTTTTAACAACAGACGTAAATTTTCTATGTACCAAGAAAGATTGTTAATGAAAAAAAAATTAATTTTTGAACAAAAAATTTCATTTTTATCCAACTGGTTGAATTTTCCACTAAAACAATAAAAATTTTTTACATAAAAATGAAAAATATTTAACAAAATATTGGAATTTTTCAGCCAAAAACAAAAATTAGATAAACTTGAAATAGATATTTAGACAAAATAAAACCAATTTTTAACAAAATATTTTAATCTTCAACCAGTAAAAAGAATTTTTAATAAAGTAATTAAACCTTCAACAGGCGAGAAAGATGATTTTCACTTAAAATGATGAATCTTCAACAAAAATTATTTTTCACTAAAGTGGTTTGAATATTCTGATGAATCTGTTAAGTTATTAATTAATTATTAGCTGAATATTTTTTTAATATTAAATTAAATAAAGATTAAAATTTATTTTCTTAAGATTAGATGACATAAATTGATTATTTATTTGAAGATTATACAATTAAACTTTCCATTCACTTTCATACTGAAAACTAAGAATAGGATTGGAATATAACTGTTTTTAGATTGCAAGTATTAATATTAAATGATTTTATATAAATATAATTTTACAAAATCTTTTATTTTTCAAAAATTTGTAAGTTTAATAGTTTTTGAATAAATTGGTAAAAAATATATTTTTTAAAAACAAAAAATTTTAATCTTATTTTACTTAAACTCGTCCTAAGTTAGCCAATTTTAAGAAACTTTTGATTCTATTAACAGTAAATCACGTGTTAAAGTCTTTTTGAACTGCTTGAGAAATAAAAATGTGAATATTTTTATAAACAAGAAAGTTGCTAATTTTTCTTCAAGACTTTGTAGAAATCATGAATTTCAACCTTCAAGCGGTTCGTTTATCAAGCGAATTTCAAGCAACGGAAAACTTCCAATGACAAAGTTGTCGATTAAGGTTCAAAGAAGTTTTCTGAAAATGTTTAGATCAATCGCATTAATAGTTAAAAAATTATGAAAGTTTTAAATTACAAGTGGAAGTCTTGACGCTGTCCTATGCACGTGCTTTCTGAACATCAAATTTTTTAAATAATTCTTTATTTTAAACTACTTTCTATCATTTTCGTCACTTTCTGCAGTTTCTTCGGCATCTCGGCTCTGAATTTTTACTTTAAAAGAATACCCTCTGAAAAATTGTTTTCCTCAAAGACTTAAGTAATTAAAGATATTTTTTAGATCCATTACTTTGGCAGGTTTTAATCCAATTCGAGGGGGAGGACTTTTCAAAAGTTTCTCTAGTTCAAGCGTGAACTTTAAAAGAAAAGAGGTTGGATTTTGCAATTCGTAACTGTCTCTTTTTCTAACTCGATTTATTTTGAGATTCTTTTTTGAATAAGTAGGGTAATAATTAAAATAAACCTGTCTTAAAAATAATACTTTTCAGGTATTCTAAGAAATAATACTTCACCTTCACGTCCGCTGCAACACGTTCGCAACCAAGGAGGCACGTGCATACGGTAGCAGCGTCAAGTTTTTCCTTTGTAATTTAAGACATTCATAATTTTTTAACCATTGAAGCGATTGATCTGAAAATTTCCAGAAAACTTCTTTGAACCTTCATAAACAACTTTGTCACTGAAAGGTTTTCGTTGCTTGAAATTCGCTCGATAAACGAAGCGCTTGAAGGTTGAAATTCGGAGAGGTTTAATTGATAAAAGTTCTTAATTTTGCAGTTGATCTGCATTTTATTTGCATTATTTAGTTAAAAAGTGCTAATAAATGATTAAAATAGAACTCGATTTTTTTAATTTCATTGACCTTGAAAAATATTTGCAAATCCAGAAATGACCGAAATTTTTTTCTTCGATTAAATCGGACACCCTGGTATGTGGAATTTCACTTTTATCGCGTCTGTCAGAGGCGGGTTGATAATGACGGCGTCAATGTAGCAATGCCAGAGATAACGCACGAGGTAGAACATCAGTCATAGTGAGATGACATTCATGGATATTTCACAGCACGTTTCCATTCCCTAGGCATCATGAGTTTTCGCTTTTCCATTTTCGCTTTGGGTTTTCAAAATGCCGTCCAACCAGTGAACCGTATTATATTATCGAGTAGAGCGAAAATTGAAACAGATTCAGGAAATTGACCCTGGACACATCCAGTCGTTTGGATTCAGCCATTTCATGAGAGTTTCATTGGGTCGAAATGTGAAAGACTAGCTCTCAGCGAGTTTTTTTGAGTGACACTTCAAACCTGCGGATCGTATCAATCAATGACCCAAGCCTCGATGCTCACTCGCCAAATCATTGATGCCCCAATGAAAACATTCCATGTGATGAAAAACAGAAGACTGTTTTTTTAAATGTTCATTTTATGTAACCTGTAAAGAGAATGGATAGAAGGATAAAGCTTTATTATGAATTTTATTTTCAAACTTTCAGTATGGACGTGATTCCATTTTTGCACTAACATCTAACTGAGGTCTCATTGGTCACTGTAAATATTTATGTCTGATTAAGGAAATACATTTTTTTTCCATCTAATTTACACAAGTATAAAAAGGGACATTGTATAAGAAATAAATTAATCAATTTTATTGACTTTTATCATTACTAATCTTTTTAACCAGTGGGGAAGGGATCCAAATATCAAAATCATGGTGCGGTCTGTGAGACCGCCCCACGATGGGAAAAAAGGACTTTTTGATTCAAAATGACTTATAGCCCACAAATATTTGGAAAAAAATAAAAGAATAAAATTCTGATCAGATGTATAAGAGAGCTTTCGGGCCTGATTTTCAAATCATGCTTTTATATATTTTTTTCTTTAAATAAACAAATATAACAAAAAAAATTAATATCTTTCTATTTGACGTTCCCGGTGCTCGTCAACAACAGGAAGATTGTTCAAATCGTTGAAGTTTTATAGAGTAACATTAGTTAAAGAAGTTCCAATATTAGACAATAAACAAACCAACATTTTATAAACAAATTATTTGTTGAAAGAATGTTTTCTACAATTTTCCTTAATGATACGTTTTTTTTATGTTATATTGCAAGAAATTTCGATCAAAATGATAAATAAGTTTCTTTCTAAGATTACACAGCCACACAAAAAAATCGTATACCGGGCCTGGAGGTCACACCATGTTTATAATATGTTTTAGGGGTCCCTGAATCCGAATCACAGGTCTGAAAACAACCCAGCACGTCAGTTATCTGACAAAACCCCAAAAACCTAAAAGAATTTTTTTTTTTAATTTGAGTGCCATACCATGTTTATTATTCTCTTGAGGTCGCTGAATCAGAAACAGAGGTCCAAAAAGTTCTAGAAAGTCAGGGTTTTCATAAAACCTGAAAGAACGTCATGATACTTTTTTCCGAGTCTGGAGGCCAGACCATATTTACTATATGTTTTTGAGGTCGCTGATTCCGACTCCTTAGTAAACAAATTTCGATCAAAACAATTAATTAATAAATAAATTTCTTTCTAAGATTACAGAGTCACAAAAAAAATCGTTTACCGGGCCTGGAGGTCAAACCATGTTTATAGTATGTTTTAGGGGTCCCTGAATCTGAATTGCAGGTCTAAAAACAACCCAGCACGTCAATGTTCTGACATAACCTCAAAAACCTAATAGAATTTTTTTTTAATTTGAGTGACATACCATGTTTATTATGCTCTTGGGGTCGCTGAATCAGAAACAGAGATCCAACAAGTTCTAGAAAGTCAGGGTTTTGATAAAACCTAAAAGAACCTCATAATACTTTTTTCCGAGTCTGGAGGTCAGACCATATTTACTATATGTTTTTGGGGTCGCTGATTCCGAAACCTTAGATAAAGAAATTTCGATCAAAACAATTTAATAATAAATAAATGTCTTCCTAAGATTACACAGACACACAAAAAAATCGTTTATCGGGCCTGGAGGTGAGACCATGCTTATAGTATGTTTGTGGGGTCCCTGAATTCGAATCCGAAGTCTAAAAAAACCCAGCAGGCCAGCATGCGGACATAACCTCAAAAACAAAATATTTTTTTATCGGGTCTGAGGGTCATACCATGTTTATTATGCTTTTGGGGTCGCTGAATCAGAAACAGAGGTCCAAAAAATTCTAGAAAGTTAGGGTTTTGATATAACCCGAAAAAAAAGTAATAAAACTTTATTTCCGAGTCTGGGGTTCAGACTATATTTGCTATATGTTTTTAGGGTCACTTATTCCGAATCCTTAGTAAAGAAATTTCGATAAAAACAATTTCATAGTAAATAAATTTCTTTCTAAGATTACACAGCCACAGAAAAAATCGTTTACCGATCCTGGAAGTCAGACAATGGTTATAGTATGTTTTTTGGGTCCCTGAATCCGAATCCGAGGTCTAAAAAAACCCAGCAGGCCAGCATTCGGACATAACCTCAAAAACAAAATATTTTTTTATCGAGTCTGAGGGTCACATCTTGTTTATTATATGCTCTTGGGGTCGCTGAATCAGAAACGGAAGTCCAAAAAATTCTAGAAAGTTAGGGTTTCGATATAACCTGAAAAAACCTCATAAAACTTTTTTTCCGTGTCCGGGAGTCAGACCATATTTACTATATGTTTTTGGCGTCGCTGATTCCGAATCATTAGTGAAGAAATTTCAATCCAAACAATTTAATAATAAATAAATTTCTCTCTTAGATTACACAGCCGCAGAAAAAAATCTTTTCGCAGGCCTGGAGGTCAGACCATGTTTATAGTATAGTTTTAGAGTCCCTGAATCCGAATCCGAGGTCTAAAAAACCCAGAGTTCCGACGTAACCTCAAAAACCTAATAAAGTTTTTTTTCGAGTCTGAGGGTCAAACCATGTTTATTATATGATCTGGGGTCGCTGAATCAGTAACAGAGGTCCAAAAAATTCTAGAAAGTTAGGGTTTTGATATAACTTGAAAAAACCTCATAAAACTTTTTTTTCCGAGTCTGGGGGTCAGACCATATTTACTATGTTTTTTGGGTCGCTGATTCTGAATCCTCAGTCTGAAAAACTCCAGCATTTGATTTTCAAAGAAACTCGTGAAATTTATTCATCTGATTTCACTCAGAGAAAAAGTTTTATTGAAACAAAAACATCGTCATTTTTCTTGTTTTGATTGGGAGAAGATAATCGCATGAGAATAATGTTTGCTGCAAAACGTTGAAGTGTTAAATAGCTTATATTCAGAAGTAATTTGTAGGTTATGTCGAAACTCTCACACACTGGGGGATTTCAGACCTTGGATTCGGATTCAGGGACCCCAAAAACATATAGCAAACATGATCTGACTCCCAAACAAAAAAAAGAGGTTTCTGGGATTATGTCGGAACCCTGACGTGCTAGGGTTTCTTAGACTTTTGATTCAGATTCAAAAACCCCCAACACATATAGTGAACATGATCTAACCCCCGGATTAAAACAAAATGATGAGGTTTTTGGGGTTATGTCGGAACCCTGACGTGCTAGGGTTTCTTAGACTTTGGATTCAGATTCAGGGACCCAAAAAACATATAGTAAACATGGTCTGACCTCCAGACCTGGAAACGATTTTTATGCAGATTTGTTATTATTTTTAATATTATAAACAAATAAGAAATTAAATGCAATAATCAGCCATTTTTCGGCAGAAAAATTCGTTTTTTTATATTCCATTCCTTTCAGTTGAGAACTTTATGAAAATTTCGACAGAATTCATAATTAGTGGATATATTTTATGATTTTTTAAAACAAATTTAATAAACAAATGCATTAATCAGGCATTTTTCAGCGAAAAAATTCGTTTTTTTAATATCAAGTTCTTAGGAGGACCTCCATGATATTTTCAGCAAAATTCACAATTTTGTTCTTAATATAATGATTTTTTAAAGTAATGCAATTAACTCATTATTGGGGAATCTTTTCGAAAAAAACAATATTTTTTTCAATTTCAGAATTTTTAATTGGGATCATCATGATTAAAAATTTAAAAAAATAAAAAAATTTCGTTGACAAATACCCGATTAATGCATATTTTTATTAAACTTTTTTAAAACATAATAGAATTTGTTGCTGAATTTATTATAATGATCTCAATTAAAATGTCTAACATTGATGAAAAATTATAAATTTTGCTGAACTTATCATGAAGTTCCTGAATAAAAAAGTTGGAATCGAAAAAAATGAATTGTCTGAAAAAACAGGCATTGTAAACAGCAAACTTTTCTGCTGAAAAAAGCCTGAATAATGCATTTTTTTATGAAAATGGTTTAAAAAACCTTATTTAAAAAATTGGCGTAAAAAAACTCATTTTTCGACAGAAAAATGCCTGATTAATACATTTGTTTACTAAATTTATTTATAATATTACCCATAATAATCTTAAGCAGAAATTTCTTTATCATTATATTATTTTTATCTAAATTTGTTGCAATCTAACTTAAAAAATCGCAGAATTATGGAAAATAGCAAAAAGCATTCTTTCAACAAGTAATTTGTTCATAATTTTTTTATTATATTATTATATTGACACAACTATCTTAGAAATCTTATGAGCATTTTTTCAAAATTTTTCTGGTCTAAATTGATCATGATTTTTGGGCTTTACGTTATTTTTTAACCAAAAGAGTAATTTTGTTCCGAATGTGCGCCCGTAGGCGCAGGTCAGAAAAAATCTGGTTAACAGAAAAAAGTCAGGGATTTAAAAAAAAAAATGTTGCAAATGTCGGAAAATTTCTATAAGAGGCACTTTAAATCTACAAATAAATACAATAAGTTACAACGAAAATTTTTGGAAAGTACCAGTTTTTTCTGTTAGTGGGAGTAATTTTGTACTTTTTTAAATATTGCAATTTTAAGCTAAAAATATTAATGTATGCACCAACATTTGTTTTAAAATCTTTAAAAATATTTTTCTAAAAATTTTATAAAATCATTTAGAAATTTATGAGGAATCTAATGAAAAAATTCATTTTTAAGTTTGCTAGGAATTATTTTAAAAAGATTCGTTTTTTTTAATCTTGCAAAATGCTGAAAAAGCTTCTAAATTTTGTGTTCAAAATCTTTAAAAATCTGAATTTGGTTTTAAATGTTTTCAAATATTGTTCACATTTAAAATTATTTTGTATTGCTTGCAAAATTTCTAAATATATCCTAAATTTGCACTAATTTTTTTAGTTATCGAAAACAATAATATAAATTTTCGCAGAATATTTGGATTTTTAATATATATTTTTTTAATGTTTTCTTAAATTATGCGCATAATTATATTAAATATTTCAGATAAATTATATATTCAACCTGTTTTTTATTTAATATTTTAATTGCTGCATGTTAGATGTTTCTAACAATTGTTATATTTTATTAAAATCTTTTGCTTTTTTAAATAATGTGTCACTGAATGTTTTTATTTTTCAAAATAAGCTAATTCACACTTAAATAATATTTAAAAAAAATTAAAATTGATTTTCTTGTCTGAATTAATTTACATTAAATGTTTTTGACATAAATTAAATCTTTCCGATTTGAAATTACTTCTGATCGATAGAGAAAACTAAAAAAAATTTGAAAGTGAGAAAAGATGTGTGGTAGTGGGGTCACACGGCAAAAGTGAACCTTGAATGGATTAATTAAAAAATTTTTCGTGAGGATTCATCATGAGTAATTTTGTACTTTTTTGTATTTCGCTTATTTATTTTTTATTCTATTTTATTTCTTAAATGAATTTACAAAAAAGTACAACTGCAAGATCTTACCAACATTTGTTTTAAAATATTTAAAAATATTTTCCTACAAAATTTAAAAAAGATCATTTAGAAATTTATGAGGAATCTAATAAAAAATTCATTTTCAAGTTTGCTAGAAATTCTGATAAAAAATTCGTTTTTTAGAAATGCTGCAAAATGTTGAAAAAGCTTCTAAATTTTTTGTTCAACAGCTTTAAACATCTACATTTGGTTTTAAATCTTTTCAAATATTTTTCAGGTTTAAAATTATTTTCTATTCTTTTCAAAATTTCTAAATATATTTAGAAATTTATTTATTCTTGTTAGTTATTGAAAACAATAATTTAAATTTTTGCTGAATATTTTGGGCTTTATTTTGGATTTTTAATATATTCCTTTTTTAAATAAGTTTTCTTAAATTATGCTCATAATTATATTAAATATTTCAGATTAATTATATGTTCAACATGTTTTTTTATTTATTATGTTTATTTTTGTATGTTAGATGTTTCTAACAATTTGTATATTTTATTAAAAGCCTTTGCTTTTATTAACAATGTGTCACTGAATGTTATTATTTTTTTAAATAAAGTAATCAACACTGAAATAATTTTTTTTAGAAATCAAAATGGATTTTCTTGTCTGAACTAAATTACATTAAATTATTTTGAAAGAGATACAATCTTTCCAACTTGAAATTACTTTTGATAGATAGGGATAACTAGGAAAAATTTGAAAGTGAAGAAGGGTGTGTGGTAGTGGGGCCACACGGAAAAAGTGAATCTTGGATGGATAATTTTAAAATTTTTCGTGAGGAGTCGCCATGAGTTTTGAGGATATCACTTAGTAATAGAGCTCACATACAGAGAGAGAGAGAGAGAGAGAGTAGAGGGATTAGCAGACAGTTTGAGGCGGAAGAGGATAGGGCGATATTGTATGGGACGTAGTGACTGGGAAAGAGTAGAGTGGAAGGGGGATAAACAGACGTGCTTCGCGCGGCATTAGTGGGGATACTTAAGAAGAGTCTATAGAGCAATTGCGAATAGCCGCAAAAAAGGAAGACTCGAATAGAGAGAGAAGTTATAGACAGTGCCTAATAGAGTGACAGATAGTTCTGTTAGAGAGGGGGGGGGGGGGGGGGGGGGGTACCGCACATTTTGTTTTGAAAAGTTCACAAAATTCAGTTTGGGTTTAAATGAG
>JAAAKG020080862.1:8393-40588 GCA_010014905.2 Druon quercuslanigerum | reverse complement strand
CAGCGCATCAAAATACGTAAGTATACGTAGTTTCAAGAAAATCGTCGGTGGGTGCTATTCGGAAGTCCACCCAATTATTATATAAATCAAATAGTACCTTCTTTAAAAATACTAGAAAAGTGAGACGCGTACTACGTGCACGTTTATTATTTTTGCGACCCTTAATTTAGCAATGCATACAGATTTGAAAATAGGGAAATTTATTTAAACAAAACTAATGGTCCTTTTAAAAAAAAAACTAAAACATATATGAATTTTTCTTAGCCGTATCTCTAGGTGATTTTCTAATATGAGTCATATGATATAATATAATATGAGAGCATATGAGTCGAAAAATATTTTCAAGCATATACCCCCAGGTGATTATTGATTCAACGAAAAAAAAAAATATTTAGATAAATAGAATGTATATAAATTTTATTTCCATTTTTCATGATTTAATGTACAATAACGTTAAGTAAAACCTAATAGACGTAAACTACATAAAAATAATACTATTTTTAAATTTAGCGAACCACACATAGTGAACAATTTAACAATCAAACATTGTTTATATCCCCTCCAGTCTTACTGAATAAGTGAACAACAATTTCCACTGAATGATAACCATATACCAATCTGGAAATATTATAGAAAGGAAATAAATTTTTTGAAATGTAAAAATTCCAATTTAAACATTTTTTTACCCCCTCCATTCTCACTTGAAAAATCCATTGAAAATGGATATCCATTTTCGGAAATCTAGCTAGAACGCACTAATAGTCCCATAAAAAATCTAAAGGTATCGTTGAAGGCGTCTCGACCATATCTCTAGGTGATTTTTGAATCATGCAAAAAAAAGTATTACCTAAACAATTATACTGTTTATAGTATTTATAATTTGTTTGAACAATAACTTTTTTTTCATGATTAAGAAATCACCTAGAGATATTTTTCGAGTGAGAGTGGAGGGGGTACAAAAAATGTTTAAATTGGAATTTTTACATTTCGAAAAATTGATTTCCATTCTATAATATTTCAAGATTAATATATGGTTGTCATTCAAAGTTAATTTCTGTTCACTTATTGTTTAAACACATTATAAATATTATAAACAATATAATTGTTTAAATAATAATATTTTTTTCATTATTCAAAAATCACCTAGAGACATGGTCGAGACGCCTTCAACGATACCTTTAGATTTTTTCTGGGACTATTAGTTCGTTCTAGCTGTATGTCCGAATATGGAAATTAATTTCGTTAAGCTTTTTGGCATTCAGTAAGAGTGGAGGGGATATAAACAATCTTTGACTGTTGAATTGTTCACTATGGGTGGTTCGCTAAAGTTACAAATAGTATTATTTTTATTTAGTTTGCCTCTATTAGTATTTACTTAATGTTATTGTACATTAAATCATGAAAAATAGAAAAAAAATTATAAATATTCTATTTGTTTAAATAATTTTTTTTTGTTGAATCAAAAATCACCTGTGGGTATTTTATTGAAGTATCCATTAATGTGCTTGTCAATATTTTTCGACTCATATATCTCTTTATATTGCGTTTCCATTTGTTTATAAAAATTGATTTCTTTAAAAATTATTATCTGTGTACAATTCGAAAAGCACCTAGGGATGTGGCTGAGACGAATTCAGATATGTTTTTGTTTATTTAATAGGACAATTACTTTTGTTTAAATAAATTCCCCAATTTTCAAAACTGTATGTATAGCTAAGTTCAGGGTGATATATTTTTTTATGTTGAGGGCAATTTTTAAATTAAAATACAAAATTATTAAAAATTCGTCTATTTCATTTTATTTATCTATTATCTAAAATAATGAAAAAGAAAAGCAAGTAGAATATTCTTGATAATTGAAACAAATTAAAAATTTTACTGCAAAAAACATCCAAAAAATAAAATACAAAAATTTAAAAATATTCTAAACCTTGTTATTTTTTTAGATTTTTAATAAAAATTCCTTTTGCTTGGAACAAATGTCAATTAAAAGAAACAACTTGAATAAAAATGTTAATTTTCGACTAAAAGCACAAACAGAATTTAAAAATGTTGAAGCTTGTAAATTTTATTTAAAAAAATCATTGGATGTAAATCTAATTACGTTTTTTTCAAAATACCAATTTTAGGTGAGACAGATCAACACAAAATAAAGTTCTAGAAAAATTGTAAATAATCGTTGTATCCCAAATAACTTTTTGCATAAAAATGCCAATAATTCCTGACGAAACACACTAACACACCACAGCACAAATATTATTACATAAAATAACGGAAAAGAATGACATAACAAAAAATTATTCAGACTTGTAAATCTTCTTCGAAATTTAATGGTATTTGCTTAAACTAACTGATTTTCTGTTTAAAAAAGTAACGGTTTATGTTTCAATAAAAAATTTAATTTTAACAAACAAACAGTTGAAGCCTAAACTAAACAAGATCGGTTTTTAGCGAGTAGTTTTTTCAGCCAAAAACTATGAGATATTTTCCAAAAAAAGAAAAATTATATATAAAAAAATTAATTTTTTTAATCCAAAAATATGACTTTTCCATGCAAAAGTTCATTTTTAAACAAATAATTCAAATTTCAACCACATAAAAGAATTTGATATCAAGGAAATTATTTTCTACCAAAAAAGATAAACCTTTAATTAAAATGATGAATCTTCCAGATTTTTTTATGATAATTTTGAAAAATTTTTGGAATGTTTCAAATGTTCAAAAATCTGCACTTTTTTTAATTTGCTGAAATCTTTTTATGTTTAAGATCACTTTTGTATTTTTCTTTATTTTCGGAAATCTTTTATAATATTTTAAAATCTTCTTGAATACTGTTTTAAAATTAACGTTCCCAGACGAAGAATCAATTTTAATATATATATTTTTTAAATTTCAAATTATTTCCAATTTTTTTTTAAACTTCTAAATAACTTTCAAAACACTTTCAAAACTTTGTAATCTTGCAAAACTGAAAATGTTTGCTTGAAAATCTTCGATATTCTTTTTCAGAATTTTAGAATATAATTTAAAATGTTTTAAAATATTTTCTTGACATTAATTTATCAAAATAAAAACTAATTTAAATTGCCCTTAAAAATTTTTTAAACAATTCAAAATTTTATTTTAAAATCTTTTCAAATTTTATATTATTTTTTATTCTTTTCCAAACTTCCAAAAGCTTTGAAATATCTTGTGGGATAATTGAAGGTTTTTCTAATATTTTTTAAAATCCTTTAAAAATTAAAAAAAAATTATTTGAAAATCTTTTAGATTCTTTTTTGACATATTTTAAAATCTTCAATGGTTAAAATTAATGATTTAAAAAACAACGAAACTAAAATATAAATCATTATTAATTTTCTCAGAAACTTGATTTTTCATCTCTTTGATAGTGTCAACAAGTTTATAAATAATAGCGTGATAGCAAAATTTTAAGAATAGTCTTATTTCTCAAATAAAAAGAAACATTTACAATTAAAATATCATCTTTGATCGATAATGTTTAGAAACATTCAACAATGAATTATATCGTTTAATAAGATTACTTACAAATTTTAATTGACTATATTAATAGTGCAGAATATTTTGTAACATTATTAATAGATAAATTAATACAGCCTCATTTAATATGGTTAATGGGTTATGAAGAGAATCCTTTTGTCATTTTCTAAAAAGTTGGAAACAAATTTAAGAATATAATTGTTGCCTTTATTATTAAAGAATCATTTAGAATTTAATTGTTCTTTTTCGGAAATAAATTCTTAGAATTATAATTCCTCTTTTGAGAATTGTCATTTTAAAAATTCCAGAAAATTGACAAGAACAAACTGAATACAGATAATTGTGAAAAATTTTCTTTTTAATTTTAATGAGAAACAAATCTTATAATTATCATTATCGGAATTATATACAAATATTTCCTATTAGTTTATAACAAAAAATTTCCCATACGATAAAGTATGAATGGCCTCAAAACATGTTGGATCCTGGTACCATAAAAAAGACGGATAAAAAATAAAAAAAGAGATTTTCTTAAGTGTATGTTTTTAAAGAGCTGTTTTTTAAAAAAAACTTTTTTAATCCTTCTTGTGCAGTTTTTTGCACAGTTTTACTTTTTTAATTTAATTTTTTTAAATGAACTTTTAAAAATTTCTGACAGATTGATTTTAGTTCAAGCTGGATATTCGTAATGAATAAAATAAAATTCGCGTTAGGTTTAACGACTAACATAAAACACCACATGGCGATTTTTTATGGCAAAACTAATCTTTACGAAAGAAAGATAAATGGAGGTGAGAAATGGACTGAACTGTGAACATCAAGCAGATAAGGAATGGCTCGGTCGATGCTCACTTTGGATTACTTAAAAATCGCTTTAAAGTGCAGAGATAACAAAGGTGCAATTTTCTTCCCGTTTAAGAGAGCCTGCTTGGCTGCAGAATCTGACATTCCTTATGCACCGAGGTTTTATAACGGCGTCGATAATTTGCAGATTAATCCTAAAAATCGTTAGCCTCAATAAGAGTTATTTTCTCATAACTTAAGAATGAAATCAATACTAAAATACATCGATATAAGACCAGTAGACAAAAAAAGAATTGACGTCCTTCAGGGCCGCCTGAATGGTTTTAATTTGAATGCATAATATTGCGCAATATACTCGACAGAGTACTCACGCACTGCGCCCTTCCGTGGCGGGAGTCGCAAACATTTCTCGCCATGCTCCCTGAAAAATTGCGTGGGCCTGCTGTTCTAGAAACTACAAAACCAGGCAGGCTTCTATGGGATCTTAAGTGTTTTATAACTCAGTAAACGCCTGTTTATCAAACCGTTAAATATCCGTCTGATTATTAACTTCAGATCAGAATGATCCACTTTAGCAGATCAAAAATTAATTTTCAGAGAAAATAATTTTTTAAATATTTAATTTCATGGTTTACGCTTACCTAGTTCCGGATTTCACTTTTACAAGATTCACAACTTTCTAGGATCAACAGAAAATTTTCTAGAAAACCATAACATTTCAACCAATGGTTGAATTTTAAACTAGAAAAAGATCAAGTTTGAACCAAATAGTTGAATCTGGAACCAAAACTAGATTCAATTTTAAAGAAAAATAGAATACTTAAATTTTTAGTCACAACCATTTATTTACAAAAAAACTGTAAAATTTTTAAATAAAATGATGAAGCATCAATCAGAAACATTAATTTTCAGTAAAGGAGTCTGACCAACAAATATGAATTTTCATCGAAATACATGAATTTTGAATCAAGTAATCGAATTTTTATCTAATGAAGATATATTTTATACAAAATAATTGAATTTTTAACCAAAAATATATATTTTAAATCAAAACTAAAATAGTTCAGTTTTCGATGGAAAAAGTAATATTCAACAAAATAGTTCCATGTTCAAAGAGAGACATTTTTTAATAAAATGATAACCCTTCAATCAAATTTTTTTTAAATGTAGTTTAACTTACCTCCAAATATACGAATTTACAACCAAAAATAAAGTGATTTTTTAAATAAAATAGTAAATATTTAACTAGAATAGTTAAATATGTAGTTAAACAAATTGTGAACAAAACTGTTGAAGTTTCAAACCAAGAGATGAATTTTTAACAAAAATTATGAATCATCAGTAAAAAAATTGAATTTTTATCTTGAAAAGATACATTTTCAACATTTTATGCAATAAAATAGGTATGGAATAACTGATATGCCAATCAAAAAGGATTTTAATTTAAAATCAGACACAGTTGAATTCGATTTAAGAGGACGCATAAAAAAAGATGGTTAATTTAACACAAAATAATTTTGTACCAAAATATGAAGATTTTTATAAAAAAGATAAATTCTTAAAAAAAATTATAATAGTAGACTTTTTACCCAAAAAGAAAGTATTTTCAAATGGTGATTATTCAACTGGAATAATCAAATTTTCAGCTACAAAACTTAATTTTATACAAAATGCGATTTTTAAACAAAATAGTTAAATTTGCAACCAAAGAGATAAATTTTCAACGAAAATTATCAGTCTTCAATCAAAAATTTAATTTTTAATAAAAAAGTTTAACCCTCACCCAAGTGATTGATTTTTAAATAAAACAAAAATGTTAAAACAAACAGTGTTAAACTGGAATTTGTTGTTAAATAGTCAGTTGCGAAAATTGATTGTTATCAAAATATCTAGTTTTCAATGAAATATATAAATTTTCAAGCAAATAGAGGATTTTTGAACTAAAATGATAAATCTTCAACCAAAAAATTCATTTTTAACGAAGAAGATCAACCTTCAATCAAGTAGTTGGATTTTCGATAAAAAAATATTAATTCCTAATGAAAAATTTAATACTTGATATTTCAACCAAAAAGGATTTTAATTCAAAATAAGAAATAGTTCAAGTAAATAAATTTTGAACAAAATTATTAAATTTTCTATGAAACAGTTCATAGTAAATATTCAACTTCAATAATTATATTGTTAATTACAAAAATTAATTTTCTATCGAAAAAGCGTAAACTGGTCCTGAACGACGCACGTGGGAGAAAACGGTGCACTTCATGTTCTATATAATAATAGTTATGAGGGTTGCCTCGCACTGCCCATGTCGCTAAATCGGTTTCCTTGAAACAGAAACAGACAGGGCCACCTGACCTGTTACCAATTAGAATGTATAATGTTGCGCAATATACTCGATTGAGTACTCACGTACTGCGGCCCTTTCAAAATATTCCGAGGCTAGAGTCGCCACCGTCTCTCGCCCTGCCCTCAGAGAAACTGCGTGGGCCAGCAGTTTTAAAATTTAAAAAACCGGATCGAATGTTAACAGAACTGAAAGATAGAATTCCTTTTAGAGGATACACTACCGGCGGAAATTATACGATCAAATGACGCAAGCACTAATAAAACTCACTGCTGGCTTTGAACCACGATAACTGAGCGAAAAAAAATGATAGGGCATTTAAAAAAAAAACAGTTTGAAAGCCTATGAAATTCCACGTCTAATAATGTCAAACAGATTTTTTCTTGATCTGCTTAAGATAATACAGCACGTGATAAGTTTTTTTTTAAATTCTAGATTTTCTAAAATTTTGTACCTCGACTACAACTTTTAGTATGACCTAGGAAATTTTTTGCAAAAATCTGAAAATTATACGACATAGAGCCTGAATTTTCATCTTTAATTTAAGCCAAAGCAACTTAAAAAATCTTCATCGGTTCCCGAGATACGATTAAAAATGTTCAATCGCATTTGAGTTGAGTTTTAGTCGACGATCACGGTTCTTGGCCGGTCTGCTGCTCGCCTCCTTCGTTGAGGCAGGACCGAATAGGCCACGAGCAGAGGTGGCGCTTGATTAGGGCTCTCTTATACTTTTGATTCTGCTCATCAGTAATTTTTATTTTAAATTATTGTAAATTTTTAAAATTACTTATAGTTTTTTTAATCATTTACAACTATTTCAATTCAGAATTATCCTATTTTTTAAACGAATTAAGCAGTTAAATTCTAAATAATTTATTTATATGAAAATAACTCAAAAATATTATAAGTGAATAATAATGGAATTTCCAAAATAAATTAAATATAAAACAGTTCGTACGTGTAATGAAAATTATATTGCCGAAAAAGTTGGAGTATCAAATAATCCTGAAAATTCACGATAAATAGGTGCAAGAAAACGAATTTATATATAGTAAACCACAAAGGAAAATTATAAACTATTTAATAGAAATTGAAGTTATAATAATATATAATAATAATTCCATTATTATTCACTTTTAATATTTTTCAGTGTTTTTCATATAAATAATTTATTTAGAATTTAGCTGTTCATCATTTTTTATTCTTTAATATGGGGATAATTCTGAATTGAAATAATTGTAAAAAAAAACAATGAATAATTTTAAAAATTTACAATAATTTAAAATAAAAATTACTGATGAGCAGAATCAAAAGTATAAGAGAGCCCCAATCAAGCGCCACCTCTGCTCGTGGCCTATTCGGTCCTGCCTCAACGAAGGAGGCGAGCAGCAGACCGGCCGATAACCGTGATCGTCGACTAAAACTCAACTCAGATACGATTGAACATTTTTAATCGTATCTCGGGAACCGATGAAGATTTTTTAAGTTACTTTGGCTTAGATTAGAGAAAAAAATTGTAGGCTTTATGCCGTATAATTTTCAGATTTTTGCAACAATTTTCCTAAGTACCAACAGTTTTTTTTAAACACCCTATCATTTTTTTTCGCTGAGTTATCGTGGTTCAAAAGCAGCAGTGATTTTTATTAGTGCTTGCGTCAATCAATCTCATAATTTCCGACGGTAGTGTAAATCAACTATATTTTTTCAACATTCTCAAGATAGATTTTATCCAGCTAGAAATGCAAAAGAGACATCTTAAATAACATTATCTAAAAACAAAATTAACATCTTTCGTTGCAATAAATTTTGAAAAGTAAATATAATAAAGATGATAAAGCAAAGTTCAAAATAGAGGTTCCATGTAGAAATATGATGTTAATTACTATCTTCTACGAAACATATTAAAATACGGAAGAGCATATCACTGACTCAAGGATTCTACTTCATCAAAGCAAAAGCTCATTTCCTCAAGTTCTTACAACATTCGTTATTTCTTCTCTATGTCTAAAGATTTATATATATATTTTATGATCTTATATAAGCAGAATATTCCTTATATGCAGTGCCACATAAGGATTTCTAAGAATATTTATTACCCTTTTGGTTAGAGGTTTATAATATTTAAAAAATGGGTTTTTTATAGTAAAATATTTTTTATTAACATAATCCAAAGTTCATGCAACAACATAAAAGATTCGATTATTGGAGAAGGCTTGATTGACCTATAATATGAATCCATTTTATTGAAGAGGAAGGAACTTATGATCATTTACAATATTTATAAAAAAAAAAGTGATCCAAGAACTAAAGAGATTCTTTAATTCAAGGCAAATTGATTGACTTATAATATGCTAATTAATCATAATGAGCAAATTTAAAATTACTAAAAAGTGTAAACACCCGAGATCAAGTTCACAAATAGTTTGGATAACAAATTCAACTTTGTTAGATTTTTTTTTTTAAATTATCATTTTAGTTTTAGAGTTTACCTCTTTGAATAAAATATAACTAATACCTTAAACATTTATATATTTGACTAAAAATTCAACTTTATGGTTTAAAATTAATTTTTTTCTTGAAAATTTATATTTTAAGTTCAAAAAGTTAAACATTGATGTTAAATATTTGTTCTTTTAGGATGAATTCATCAGTTTTTTATTATAAATTATAATATTTCTTTATTGAAATATCAACTGTCACATTTTTTCAATAAGAACTCATCTGCTTCGTTAACCAGTGAACAACTTTTTTGGTATATCTTCAAGAATAAAAGTAAAATTACATTTATATAAACCTAAACACAAACAAAGAAAAAAACTTAAAAAATTGTTATTCAAAATTTGTATTTTGTATTAAAAATTGTTGAACCTGTCAAATAAAAAAAACATCCTTGTGGATAGCGCGCGTTTAATGATGATAGACACTTTAAAATTAAATGAAAAGTCAAGATCGGTCAAGAATTTAAATCTGCAGTTTTTTTGAACCTCGCTCTTTTATTTCGTCCAAAAATGGGGTAAACTTAAATAAGTTATTTTGATAATGTACGTAAAATATGTATGACAAAGCGCATTCTTGATCAAGCGTAATTTGTGTCACACATCAAATTTCCATTTAGTTTACGTTCACAATAGTTCATTTTTCGCAGAAATTCATATTTTTGTTAAAAAATTACCAAATTCAATATTAAACTTCTTAATTAAGAAATCCCTTTTTTATGGTCATTTTTATTTGTTTTTCAAATTCATCATTTTAGTTTAAAATTAATTTCTTTTTTGAAAATACAACTCGAAAATTCATATTGTCGAGTTAAAAAATTAACCTTCTTGTTAAAAATGATACTACTTTATTAAAAATTAATTTTCTGCAAATAAAATTTAAAATTTAAACAACTTACAAAAACAGTTTTAGCGATTTTACCTTTTTTTAAAAAATAAATTTAGATATAAAACACTTTTAGACTGTAGAAAGCACTTTATAAAAATTAATGGTAATTATCGAAAAAGCCATTTCATGAATATTTTTATTGAGAGTAAGTGCATTTTGTTGTTCAATCTCAATTTCAGTATCGTGCTTTAAAATCACACAATTTGTCATTCAAGTGAATGTTAGACCAAAACAGAATAACGTTTTAATGCAGAATAGTGTATAATATTTAAATAAACGTGATGATGAAATTTTTTAAAAAGATTTTTTGCACTTAATTTGAATTTATTGCGATTTAACTTAAATGTTTATTTAAAGTGTTATAAATTTGCAATAAAAAACGACGAATTTTTAAGCAAATTATTGAATTTTCATTCAAGAAAAAAGAATTTTAATCAAATGGTTGTATTCTAACAAGAACAACAAAATTTTTAACACATGAATTTTTTCATAACCAAAAATGAATTTTCAACAAAATGCATTATTTTTTTTATGAAATGGTTGAATTTTCAACTTATAAAGGAAAAAATATGAAATGTTTTTTACGAGGAACACAATTTCGTAAATAATATATGACACAAGTGTTCATACATTTCTATGAATTTACTTAAAAATATAAATACGTTTGAGTTTTATAAATATTTTTGTACGAAGTAAGTGAATTTCAATTTTTCCAACCTTATAGTGTCAGCTTCAACTGCTTGCACCATTGAAGAAAAAACAATTATGCTTATAAGTTAATACGAATATAAAGAAATTTATCTAAAAAAATATAAACCCAGAGAATTAAATAATTTTTGTTCTAGATGTTATTTAAAATTCAAGAAAATGTTACAATTTGCACTATTTTCTGCAATAGCTTCATAAAAAATGGACTAATTGGTTTTTCTTTTGCATAAAATTAAACGACTATTAAAGAAGTCGCCGTTTACTTAATTAATAAAAACTGTTTAAACCAAAAGTTTAGTAGACTGTACCCTTTTTCTACACTCGATATTTTATCTTGGTTATCTTTTATTATTTGGTTCTATTTATTTTTTTATCTTCCCTTCTATTCCGTATAATACGATTGCTTCGTTAATTACAAAAAATATAGGTAATTTAAAAATTATGAAGAAACATCCATTGATTAATTAGTCAATTTTCATTAAACATGATTTCATTAAGCATACGGCAATATTACCCATAACTATATTTCTGGTGTTCACGGTTCCTTTCTATTGAATTTATAAAGCTATATAAACTAAATCCACTTTGCCAAATTAAGTTTAATTAGACAGAGTGGATGGAAACGGAAGTCAGATTATTCATATCGTAATAAGAAGTATATTAGAGAATATGACAATTTGAACTTCATAATTTAAATTATCCAGAATTTGCAAGATAAAAAATATATTTTCTTTACGCAACTTCTCACATTTTATAATAAAAAAGCACGAATAAGAATAAGCAAAATGTTGATTTATTCCTTATGAGCAAATTAGATAGAAATAATTTTATTGAATTTCATCTGTTGGACCTAACGTCAAATTACGGTATTGTCCTTTTCTAAAGAATGGCTCAATTGTTCAATTTTGAACTAGTCCAAAAATTAAAAAAATTTGTAATATTTCAATTTAAAATTGTTCTTATTCTCTCGATTCTAATTAAAAATTAGACAGATTCAAAACTTTGAAATATTCAATTTTGAACGCCGTGAATTAGAAATATATATTAATGTCAGCATCTGGAAACTAAATATTTGAAATTAATAAATTCTTTCAATTTGAGATATTTTTACAATTTGAAACTTACAATTTAAAAGATTTTATTTTGATATTGTTCAATTTGATACAGTTAAAAAAATTTCACAAGTATTTATTTTGAACCTACAAATATAGGGAAATGTCAATTAAGTGAGTAATATTTTTCTGGCCCATTACCTCTTCTTGCGCATGATTATATATTTTTTACTTAATGTATCGACAATGTATCAATTATTTTAATTTCAAACAATATTTCCAAAGATTTGCAGTGATTTCAAAGGGGTTTAGCATATATAAAGGGATTTTAAGGTATTTGTATTCTTTAAATTACAAAATTTCGATGAAATTTAACGAAATTACCAAAGCTTTTTAGGGGTTTTATAAAATGGCAAGGGATTTTAAAAGATTGCAGGAGTAACAAACGTTTTAAGGTATTTTAAACGATTCCAAAGTATTATGACGGGTTTCACAGATTTGAAATAATTTCAAAGTTTTCAAGAGTTTGAAGAAATTCCTTAGAACAATTTCAGGGAGTATCAATCTTTTTAAAGCATTTAAAATAAATTTAAGGGACTTTAAGTATTTTGAGGGATTTTAAGAGACATCGAAGTATTTTCATGAATTTTGAAAGCTTTCAGGAAATAAAATATTTGCAAATATCTCAAAGTATTTTAAGGGATTTTAACGGGTGTAAGGAGATTAAATCAGGCATCGAAAATTTCACGGCATTTCAAAGGCTTTCAAGAGAATTCAAGTTATTTTGAGAGATTTAAGGTATTTCAAAGGATTTGAAGATATTTTTAGAGATTTTTAAATATCTCAAAAGAATTCACGGGATTTTAGTTAGATTTCAAATATTTGAAGAGATCTAAATGGATTTTTAAAGATTTGCAAATATCTCAAAGGAGATTGAGGAATTTTAATGGATTTAAAGTGATTTAATGAGGTTTTGATGTTTCGCAATATTTCAAAGGATTTACAGATATTTGAACGGATTTTTAGATATTTTAACTGTTGTTCAGAGATTTTGAAATATTTCAAAAGAATTTGCGGGATTTCAAAAGATTTTTAAGAATTTCAAGAGGCTCTGAACTCACGGGATTTCGAAACTTTAAGAGACTTTAAGGAATTTCATGAGATTGTGAAATATTGCAAGAGAATTCACAGGATTTCAAAAACTTTTAAGGGGTTTTAAGGCATTTGAAAGATTTATTTAAATATTGCAAAAGAATTCAGAGGATTTCAAAAGATTTTAAAAAGATTTCGAAGATTTAAAGGGATGTGAAGGGATGTGAAGGGATTTTAAGAGATTCCACACGATTTCAAATGTTTCAAAGAATTTTAAAGAATTTCAAGAGACAATGAAGTCTTTCCACGAATTGTGAAGGATTTTAGGAGATTTTAATTCGAACATTTGAATGAATGAGAAGGTATTTTGATAGATTCTATAGGATTAAAAAAATTTGCAAAGATTTAAGAAGCATTTTAAAAAAAGTTGAAATATTTTTTGAGATTTACTAAGGTTTCGATGATTTCACGTGATTTCAAAATTTTTAAGAGACTTTAAGGGATTTTAAGAGATTTTGAAATATTTCAAAAAAATTCACAGGATTCAAAAGATCTTAAGATATTTTAAGGGTTTTTAAGAGATTGAGAAATATTGCAAAAAAATTCAAAGATTTTCAAAAGATTTTAAGAGATTTTAAGGCATATAAAAGATTTTGAAATATTGCAAAAAAATTCACAGTATTTCAAAGGAGTTGAAAGGATTTCAAGAAATACCAAATTATTTTTATGAACTTTGTAGGATGTCAGAAGATTTTAATGGGATTCCAAAGATTGAAAGGGATGTGAAGGGATGTGAAGGGATTTTAAGAGATTTCATACGATTTCAAATGATATTTTTAATGACATTTCCAACATTTTAATGAATGACAAGGTATTTTGATAAATTCTATAGGATTTCAAATAATTTGCAAAGATTTAAAAGCATTTTAAAGAATGTTGAGATTTAAGGATATTTATTAAGGTTTCGATGATTTCACGGGATTTAAAAAATTTTAAGATACATTAAGGGATTTCATCAGATTTTGAAATATTTAAAAAAAATCATCGGATTGCAAAAGATCTTAAGATATTTTAAGAGATTTCAAGAGATTGTGAAATATTGAAAAAAACACAGGATTTTAACAGATTGTAAAAAATTTAAAAAAAATTAAAATATTACAAAATAATGCAAAGGATTTCAAAAGATTTTAAGGCATTTAAAATTTTTTGAAATATTGAAAAAGAATTCACAGGATTTCAAAGGGGTTTAAAGGATTTCAATAGATAACCAAGTATTTTCACGAATTTTGTAGGATGTCAGAAGATTATAATGAGGTTTCGAAGATTTGAAGGTATGTGGAGGAATGTGAAGGGATTTTAAAAGATTCCACACGATTTCAAATATTTCAAAGGATTTTAAAGAATTACAAGAGACACTGGAGTGTTTCCACGAATTGTGAAGGATTTCAGGAGATTTTAATGAGGTTTCGAACATTTGAATGATAGAGAAGGTATTTTGAAAGATTCTATGGAATTTAAAAAAATTCGCAGATTTTAAAGCATTTTAAAGAACGTTGAAATATTTAAGGAGATTTACTAAGGTTTCGATGATTTTACGGGATTTCAAGAGATTTTCAAATATTTCGAAAAAATTAATCGGATTTCAAAAGATCCTTAGAGATTTTAAGGCATTTCAAGAGATTGTAAAATATTGCAAAAGAATTCACCGGATTTCAACAGACTTTGAGGGGTTTTAAAATATTTAAAAATATTGCAAAATAATTTAAAGGATTTCAAAAGATTTTAATGAGAGTTTAAGGCATTTAAAAGATTTTGAAATATTGCAAAAGAATTCACAGGATTTCAAAGGGGTTTAAAGGATTTCAAATGACACCGAAGTATTTTCACGAATTTTGTAGGATGTCAGAAGATTTTATTGGGATTCCGAAGATTTAAAGGGATGTATAGGGATTTTTAGAGATTCCACACGATTTCAAATATTTCAAAGGATTTTAAAGAATTTCAAGAGACACTGAAGTATTTTTAAGAATTTTAGGAGATTTTGAAATATTTCAAAAGAATTCATCGGATTTCAAAAGATCTTAAGAGATTTTGAGGGATTTCAAGAGATTGTGAAATATTGCAAAAGAATTCATAGGATTTCAACAGTTTTAAAGAGATTTTAAGAGATTTTAAAATATTTTGAAATATTGCAAAAGAGTTCACAGGATTTCAAAGGGGTTTAAAGGACTTCAAGATATAACGGAGTATTTTCACAAATTTTGTAGGATTTTAGAAGATATTAATGGGATTTTGAAGATTTGAAGGAATGTGAAGGGACTTCAAGAAATTCCACATGATTTCAAATATTTTAAAGGATTTTAAGGAATTGCAAGAGAAACTAAAATGTTTCCACGAATTGTAAAGGATTTCAGGAGATTTTAATAAGATTTCAAACATTTGAGTGAATGATAAGGTATTTTAATAGATTCTATGGGATTTAAAAAAATTTGCAAAGATTTAAAAGCATTTTAAAGAATGTTGAAAGATTTTAGAAGATTTACTAAGGTTTCAATGATTTCACGGGATTTCAAAACTTTAAGATATTTTAAGGAATTTTAACAGATTTTGAAATATTTTCAAAAAGTTCACAGGGTTTCAAAAGATTTTAAGAGATTTTAAGGGATTTCAAGAGATTGTGAAATATTGAAAAAGAATTTACAGAATTTCAACAGATTTTAAGGGATTTTAAAATATTTTAAGATATTGCAAAATAATTCAAAGGATTTTAAAAGATTTTAAGAGATTTTAAGGAATTTAAAAGATTTTGAAATATTGCAAAATAATTAACAGGATTTCAAAGGATTTTAAAGAATTTCAAGAGACACTGAAGTGTTTCCACGAATTGTGAAGGATTTCAGGAGATTTTAATGAGATTTCGAACATTTGAATGAATGAAAAGGTATTTTGATAAATTCTATGGAATTTCAAAAAATTTGCAAAGATTTAGAATTTTAGAATTTTACGGGACTTAAAAATTTTTAAGAGACTTTAAGGGATTTCAAGAGATTTTGAAATATTTCAAAAAAATTCACAGGATTTCAACAGACTTTAAGGGGTTTTAAAATGTTTCAAAATATTGCAAGATAATTCAGAGGATTTCAAAAGATTTTAAGAGACTCGAAGGCATATAAAAGATTTTAAAATATTGCAAAACAATTCACAGGATTTCAAAGGGGATTTAAAGGATTTCAAGAGACAGCGAAGTATTTTCACGAATTTTGTAGGGTGTCAAAAGATTTTAATGGGATTTCGCAGATTTGAAGGGATGTGAAGGGTTGCGAAGGGATTTTAAGTGATTATACACGATTTCAATTATTTCAAAGGATTTTAATTGATTTGAAGAGACTTTAAAAAATTTCAAAAGTACTGACGGAATTTAAAAATATTTTTAAGAATTTCAAGACACACCGAACTATTTTTATGGATTTAACATTTTTCAACTAATTTTGAATTGTGTAAACAAATATTATTCGTTTTAATAAATTTTCCCCCCTCCAATCGCGAAAAGTTGTTATTTTTCGAGATAAATTATACATACAATTGATACGTATGAAGAGTAATATTTCTTTTTTGAGATATTTGGTGCTTATTTAAATCATTTTAACTTATTTAAACAATTTTCCCTTCTGTTAATAGTGAAAAGTTATTATATTATGGAATATATTTTATTCTAAAAGGTTAAACGTGATATGCTTAGCTGGCTAAGCCCTTTTTGCTTATTATCTATCACGGATTTTTAAAAATAAAAAAAATAATATTACAAAATTTGGTTTCGTATCAGAACTAAATTAAAGCCACCATTTGATGTTTATGTGACATAACATTTTCGGAAAAATTAACCTTGAAATCGCATTTTTTTTGAAGTTATGAAGGGAAAATAAAAAATAAGAAGGTAGGGTTTTCCCAATTAATCGATCTTAATAAACTTGTGAATTTGAATGATTTTGATGAATTTTTCAATTTTAATTAATTTTATTGATATGTTGGGAAAACCAATGAGATAAGTTTCGAAAAAATGAAGAAAACTTTTGACTAAAAAAGGAGGTAAATAATTTTATTGTTTAATATAATATTTGTTGAACCCTGACGCACCACTCCGATTAATTTTCTAGAAAATTTGTTAAAGAACACATTTTAAGAATATTTAATACAAATTCGTATTTTTGATTTTTTTCAAGTACCACTGACTCCCATATATTTTCAAAAGTCAAATGTTAATAATTACATTGACATGATTTTTATTCACATAGATACCAATATATTTTGTTCATATAGTGAAATTTACAGAAAACATTTTTCCCAACAAATTTTTTTCAACTCCTCATTACTTCTGATACCTAAAACAAAATCTGGGTAACATTTGACAATTTTTTTTCGATAACATTTTCAACACTGCAATAATGACTTAAGTTTGGAATTAATTCCGAAACGATATATATTTCACCCCTGGGGATATTTGATTATTGTTAAGAGTTACCAAAGAAAGGTTTGGCACGCGAAGATAACATCATGTTTCTCAGAGGTGAAGAAATCCTTCTTTTTTTTCCTGTTATTTTGGTAATAACGATAGACTGCGATCCCTTTGATAATTGCGAGACTCGTGATTCAATTCGAATCTGCCTCTGAAGGCGGGTCGAATCCTAACGATCACGTGTCAGAAGCCGCATATATATTCTCAGATTGCTTTTCAGTTAGTCAGAAGTCAAACTGAGCAAACTTTAGGGCGGTTCGCGTGATTAATAGCTTACATCGTGGAACGCAATGGCTTCGTAAATAAATTTGCATTTCTATACGTAAGTCAATTAATTAAAATTGAAACTGGTTCTTCGATCACGAAACGCGATAATTAGATCAATCAGAAGCTCTTTTACATCGTATTTATGCAAACTCTAGTCTTGCATAATATTACTCCATGTAGAATACTTTTTTATTCTTTTATTTATTTTTATTCTCGAAAAAATATTGCACCACGAGCTTTATAGTCCGGGAGCTGAGTACCTTCCCGTATGCACTAAGACCGCCAAAGCTGAAAACCCTTTATTCTTATGTATTTTGAGCCCCTGAATTAATTTTTCAAAAAATGCGTAGAGCATTGTTTAAATTGCATTTGTTTAAATAAATGATGAAAAAGTGGTTTTTTCTATCCGGACAATTTTTTTAGAAAACAATGGCTTATTTTAAGAAGAAAAGGTGTCTAGTAACTTTTTAGTAAAATGCATATTTCAAAAGTTATGAATTTTTAAAGGTAGAAAATTTGACGTTTTTTTACTAACTTTCTCTGTTGATAATTTTTGATTTACCAAACATTTTTGAATGTTTCAAAAATGTGTGTATTCTCTAAAAGTTACTCTACAAATTGACATAGTTTTTTACTATGGCAGGTCTTTGCTTTTTTAATGATTGACATAGTATGCTTTTCGAAAGACATCGATAATTTTTCTATTGCAATGTTGTCTTGATTAATATAGTAATTATTATAATAACTATAATAATAAATGCAATTATTATAATATTTATGACAATAGTCATAATATTTAATATAATTATTTTATTTTGTAACTGCGTAAAGATAATAATTGTTTTTCGAAATTAATATTTGACATAATTTATATAATCTCCGGCATGTTTCACAATACCTTGAGATAAGATAGAAAAATTAACCATAAAAAATGACGATATAGTAAGGTTGACCGAAGCGTGCGCAGCGAGGCGCGCAGTAAAAAAGCCCTATTGTTGATCGCCAAAAGTACAACTTGCAAAGACCTGCTGCAGTCGAAAATAATTCCTATTTACAGAAAAAGTTTTAGAGAATACGTACGTTTTTTAAATTTTCAGAAATGTTCAGTGGATCAAAAATTATCAACAGTGAAACTTCGTAAAAAAGTCAAATTTTCGACCTTTAAAAATTCATAACTTTTGAAATATGCATTTAAAAAAAAAGTTACTTGACACCTTTTCTTTTTAAAATAAGCCATATTTTCTAAAAAAAAATTGTCCGCATAGAAGAAAACACATTTTCATAATTTGTTTAAACAAATGCAATTTAAACCATTTTCTGCGCATTTTTCGAAAAATTATGTTGTGGATTCGGATTCAGGGGTTCAAAATACATAAGAATAAAGGGTTTTCTGCTTTGGCGGTCTTAGTACATATGGGAAGGTACCCAGCCCCCGGTCTATTATTACGAGTTTCTTATTTTGATTGCCTAATAATCAAATTAAAGTATATGGCGGGGTTCACGTCATCTGATTACGAGAATTTTCGTTTCAGAATAGAATTTGGCTTTAAATCAGGATTTATGATTGATTGGTGGGGGAAAAAATAATACCAATAATTTTTTTTAAATTCAAAAAAATGGCAGGGATATGGGACTTTGAGTTTTTGAACAACTTTTTGATGTAATGACGTATCTTGGGTTCTAATCAACCGATTTAACTTTCGAGGTCTGAATTTACTTGTTTAAGATTCATTTTGAAATAAACAAAATTTGTTTTTGAAATTTTTAGTTTATAAGAGAATAAGAGTTTTTTTTTAAAGTTATTTAACGTTAATTATATTGAAAAAAATTGAATTTTTATCTCGAAACATATACAAGAGCTAATTTTTTTAATAAGTGTATTCGAAACATTATTAAACCATAATTACAGGGTAATCTATATTTGAATGAAAAATGGTACCTATTTTGTCAAAAATAGCTAGAATGGATAATTATAAATAAAGACGCTTTTTATATTACAAATTATTTATTTTTTAAATTTCTTTAGTTCTATTAGAAAAAATGTATAAATATATGTGTTATTGATGTTAGAACTTTTTGAATGAATATGCATATTTTATAACGAACTGTATTTTTCAAAATTCAGAAGTATTTGTTGTCATTTTCTTTATAAAATAAAAAAAAATTAAAATCTTTTTAAAAAATCAAGCATAAACGATGTATGCAGCATTTTTTTTTTTTTTTTATAAAAAAGTTTTAAATCGGAAGCAAATTGTGGTTTGAAAATTAATTTGGCCACAGAGAAATTCCCCTGACAAAAAAATTAAAAAATACAAAATGGCTTTTTTTGGGAAACGCCTTTTTAAATTTTATTTTTTTCACCAAATTTTCAGCAATAAAATTTTTTAATTTTTAAAATTTTTTAATGTATCTTAAAGCAAGATACGTAATTTAAAAAAAAAAGTTGTCTAAAAACTTAAAGTCTAATATCTTCTTAATTTTTTTTCAATTTGTGGAAAAGTATTTGGTGAGATTATTTTCACCACCAAGCAATCATATATGGACTGCGCCATATGCACCATATACAATAGATTTAATAAAATTTAATTTTAATTATAATTTTAGTTTTATTCGGCATTCAGAAATATGTAAGAGTTTTTAAAATGTAAGATTGTATCCTAGCAAGAATTAGAAGTAGAGGAAGAAAAATAAAGTTAAATTGGATTTTTATATCAAAAGCAGCATGTACAATTTTAATCTTCCAAATTGAAGAAACTTGGAATGTAAATCATCAAAATTGCAGCCTTTTTAATTTTTAAATTTAAAACCTGCATGCTTTTCATTGCCAGTTTTCGAAAATAAAAACTCTTCAATTTTTAAGGTGTATAAATAAAAATGTTTAATTTTGAGTGGTTTTGAAGAATAAAAGTCAAGTATTCAATTCTGAATCTTCCAATTTTAAGAAATTTCGCATATAAAGCATCAAAATTAAAGAATTTTAATTTTCAAAAATTAAAACATGCATCATTTTCAATTTTAAATGTTCAACGTAATAACACTACAATTTTAAATATTTAATACTCAAGGATTTACAAATTTGAAGACCTAGAATTTTAAAGTCTTCAATTTTTAAAATTGATATTACAAAAATTTTTAAATCAAAACACGAGTTTTTAATTCTAAACCTTCCAAACTAAATAAATTGTTAATAAAAATGTATAAAAATTACATGATTTTTAGGAATTGTAAAAATTAAAAATCGCGTCATTTTTAATTGTATATTTTACAATTAAAACCTTCAATTTTAAAGATTTAAAATTCAGTGTTCTACAATTTGAAAGAGTTGCAGTCAAAACTGTTTAATTTTAAAGATTTTTGAAAAAATTCTGAAGTTTTGATGATTTTGTAGATCAGGAGTCAAGTTTTGAATTCTATACCTGTTAAATTGAAGAAATTTTAAATCTAAATAATGAAAATGGCCAAGTTTTTAATTTTATTTAAATTTTTTAATTTAATTCTTTTTAATGAAAATAATAAAAACTGAAAACCCTTTATTTTCGAAGATTTAAAAATTTGAAAATTTACAATTAAAAATAATTCAATTTGAATGGTTTGCAGTTTAAAAATATTCTTTTTTAAAGATTAATAAATAATCATTCCGCAACTGTCATGGTTAAAAAGATCAAAAGTCAAGAACTTTTTATTCTAAATCGTCCAAATTGATACAATTTCGAATATAAATGATCAAAATTACAGAATTTCAATTGTAAAATATGAAACTAACTTAATTTTTTGTGGGGCTATTTACAAAATACGTGATACACTTTTCAGGAATTCCTGCCCCCCCCCCCTCCTGCGTCATACTTCTACCATTAGTCTTAACATGGAGAATGATAGTTTCGCGACTTTCATAATATAAAAACTTTTTATTTTAAAGATTAAAACACAAAGTTCTATAATTTTGAAAAGTTCCAATTAAAGAATATTTAGCTTTAAATGTGTATCAGTGAAACTAACTAAATATTGATGATTTTAAAGAACAAAATTAAATTTTCTACTTCCAGATATTCCAAATTGTAAATTATTCAATTTCCAATTTCAGAGATTAAAAATTAAAAATTCTTATGTAATAACCATGAGCAATTTAAAATTAAACAATTGTGAATATTTGCAATTGTAAACTCTTCAATATTTAATGCCAATAGTAGAAAATGATACAATTTTAAATTCCTTTATATAAAATCTAAAGTTATTTTAATCTTAAGATATGCAATTGAAACTCTGATAGAATTTTTTTTACATATTTAACATAATATTTCCATACGCGCAAAAGAAACTATAGCTTTAATTAGTTTCTTGTTTTAAGAAACGTTCCCGAAACTATATCTAATTTTAAATCACGATAATTTGATATTCAAATTTAACCTACACATTTTGTATTCATTTGAAACCATTTTTCTCTGGAAATAGAATTTTATAACATTTCCAACTGACGTACGCTCATAAACTGTCAACCTGGGTGATAGGAAAAAAATAGAGAGACAAAAGCACGTGATCAGTGAGCCGAGAAATAGGAGTTTGAACGTAGACAAAGTGAATGAATAAATTTGAAGATTATTATGATTAATTAATTTTATTTAAGCTTTAATTTTATTTACTTATATTTTTATTTCATTTTATTCGTAACGTGCTGCAATTCAATTTTCGGTTATAGCTTTGTGAGAACAGAATTGTATTGATTAAAAGCTTTCTAATTTTCCTTTTTCTACTATAATTGTATTGGAGATTTTTTCTCCATTACGTGGAAAGGTTAATTGGTGTTAAGAATTTAAAATAATTTGAAAATTCTCGAGATTTTAACAAAGATATTTGAAAAGACAAAGGCTTTATTGAAAGAATCGAACGAATTTTTAAACGGGTTTTTAACGAAGAAGATTATTATTATAGATATTTATTGTATTATTTAACAGTTTAAATGACTTTTTCGAAACACTAATTAAATTAAAATTTAAAATTGACTATGAGATCGTTTAAAATTATATGCTGTGTTGGAAAAGATCTTAAAAAAATGATCTAACAATACAGAAAATATGTTACATATGTAAAAAATGGTGAAAGTATCAAAAACGCAAATAAGCGATATCATTTTTTGCAACTAAATAATGTTTAATTTTAAATATTCAAAATTGGACAATTCCAAAAAAGTTCAAAGACCTTAAAAAATATATCTTGAAAATTAAAAAATTTGCAATCCTATATTTTCAAAATTCAAGATTTCTCAATTTTAACTCTTTAAAATTGTAGACCTTTGAAAGATAAATGTTTAAAAATGAAGTGTTTTTAATTTTGAAAATTAGAAATTATGCAACTGTTAAGTTGTACAAATGAATATACTGTAATTTTAATGCTTTAAATTAAAAATTTCTTGTAAGATTTAGAATTTAAAGCTTGTTTTTTGATTATCGAAATCATAAAAATAAATAATTTTTATTGATACAGCTTAAAAATTAAAGTTTCAAATTGTAAATCTTGAAAATTAAACTTTTCCATTAAAAAAAACGTTCAAAGTTTAAGAATTTTCAACTATCACTCTCAAAAATTGCAGAACTTTGAATAACAAAATATTAAAATTAAAGAATTTTAAAGTTGTTTAATTTTTTATAAAAAATTCCATGATTTTAATGATATACATTCGAAAACTTTTCATCTTGGAAGATTTTTAATTGGAAATTAGTCTTTCAACTTTTAAAGTCATCCAAAAGTATAAAATAACTTTTAAAAATTGCAAATTTCACGATTTACATTTACAATACCTTCATTTTTAAAGATTTTGAATTGGAAACTTGACTATTGACCTTAAAAATCGCAAACATTTTTTATTCGCACATATTCAAAATTAAAGATTTTTGAAGTACAACTCTTTAATTAAATTTTTAGAACTTTGAGTTGAAAATCTTTCTGATTAAAGAGTTTTTAAGGTTGGAAATTTGTAATTAAAAATTATGCATTTTTCGAGTTTTAGAATTTCAGATGCTTTTTCTTAATGATTTATATTCCAAATTTCTGCGAATAAAAAGATGTAGAATTGAAAACTCGACTTTCGATCTTAATAACCGTCAAAATTAAAGAACTGTTACTTACACGCCTTTAAAATTGAAGTGTTTTTTTGACTTAAAAAAATTACCAATAAAAATTTATTCAAATTCTAAATTTATATTAAAAATATCTTCAATTTAGAAGATTGAGAATTGAAGAATTGATTTAAGATTTTTAAGACTTTTAAGATTTTTTTCAACGGCTCTGTTAATTAAGAAATCGGTCATAAAAAAATCAACACCACCTTTTTCCGGCGTAAAACTGTCTGAACTTTCGATTTCTAAAGTTATAAATAAAAAAATGCATATTTGAAAATATATATTTGTTTATTTTACAAAAAACGCGAAATGTCGAATGAAAAAAATGTTTAATATGTAAGTTTAGGATCGAAATCATCGGTAGATTTTTTTGATTTGTGCTTTAAAAGTGTCCATGCACTCTAACCTTCAAAATGTAGTCGTAGGTTTTTTCAAATTAACCATGGCGGCATCCAATATGGCGGCCCAAATAATAAATTTTTAAAATTTTTCCGGTACTTTTTCCTGCACTAACAATTTTTTTCATTTCTGGTAAAAATTATTGCAAATTATTTTTTTTGGATCGTTGATTAAAAATATGCTACCAGATTTTCAAAATTCAGGATGACGGATCCAATGTGGCTGCCAAAAATGTCAAAAAATGGTTCAATTTTCATGAAAATTCATATAGAGTTTTTCTTTGGGTCGGTGATTTCAAATCTGCTATCAGATTTTCAAAATTCTGTTATCAGATAATTAAAATTCAAGATGGTGGGTCCAATATGACTGCCAAAATTTCAAAAAATTGTTCAATTTTCATGAAATTATGAATGGGCAGGTTATGGGTCGCATTTCTTAGACTACATATATTATGTGTCGTTGCCCGGCTTTCACAACGAGGAGGTAAACGCAATCAACAAAGCCTCTTCTTTTTTTTCAAATTTTTCAAAATTTTTTTTTATTTTTATACATTTTTTGTATCATAAAACCTTTTATAATCAATAATCCAAAAACTTAGTATTACATTCTTACTTATTAATGATAAATTGAAAAGCACGGTGTGCATGAATATATATCGCACATCTTACAGATTTTCTGCGTCCTTGAACCACATTTTTTAAAATTTGAACATTTTTTTTTTTTGATTCTATTGTTACAGTTTCATGTTATTTATTTATTTTATCTTTTTTATCACTAGGCGTTAAAATAAATGTTTTAGCTGTTTAGGAATATCTTTTTTTTTAATTGAATATATTCATGAAAATTGAACAATTTTTTTAAATTTTTAGCAGCTATATTGTATCCACCATCTTAAATTTTGAAAATCTGACAACAGATTCGTAATCAGCAATCCAAAAAACCCCTCCATAATTTTTTTTTTATGAAAATTGAAATATTTCCGAAATTTTTGGCAGTCTTATTAGATCCGCCCTCTTGAATTTTGAAAATCTGATGGCAGATTCGTAATCAGCGACCCAAAAAACCCACCTATACGAATTTACATAAAAATTGAACCATTTTTTTAAATTTTTGGCAGCCATATTGGATCCGCCATCTTGAATTTTGAAAACGTGATAGCATATTCACAATCAGCGACCAAAAAAACCATCTTCCACTTATTATTATTAAAACTGAACAAAAATTGTTATTGCAGGAAAAAGTACCGTAAAAATAAAAAAAATTGAATTTAAACCGCCATATTGGATGCCGCCATGTTTAATTAAAAAAAAACCAACCACTACATTTTGAAGGCTAGAGTGCGTGGACGATTTCGTTCCTAAAATTATATATTCAAATTTTGTTTCATTCGACAATTCGTGTTTTTTGTTAAATAAATAGAAAGATCAGACAATTTTACGTCGGAAATAGGTTTTGTCGATTTTTTCTATGACCGATTTCATAGTTAATAGAGCCGTTGAAAAAAATCTTAAAAATATGTCCAGTCAGGATATAATGGGTTAAAATGAACAAAGTTTAAGGATTCTTATTTATACATCTTAAAAGTGTAAGAGTTCTGAATTTTAAGTCTTCAAAATGAAACTGCTAAAAAAGACGATTTAAACTTTATGAGTTTATACTATAAATATACAAAATTAAACAAGTGGGCAAATTTTTAATTGTTAGCAAAGGCAAAATGGACTTAATTATTTCTTTCTATTCTTCTTATTCCTGCTGGGATTAAATCTTATATTCAAATAAAAGTTACATTTTACTGACAGCCAATTAAAATTAAAATTCAGTTAAAATTTTATAAAAATCAATGTTGCTGCTTTAATATTTAATTTAATTTAATATTTTATATTATTTTTTTAGAACTTTGAAATTGAACCATATATTTTAACTTGATAATTAAGCAGTAACAATAAGAAACATTTAATAAGTTCGAGTACGGCGCTACTTTTTCTAGTTATTTAATAATAAGCAAGAATAAAAAAATATATCAACGAAATTCTGCACAAATATTATTTACCTTATAATTGTTGTTAGTAAAAATTTATTACTCATACAAAATAACTAAAATTGAATGGCTGTTAGTGGGCCCTCAAATATACGACCTCACTAATGCAACGTGCAATGAGAAATACTAAAAGCTTTTAAATGTTAAATGATTGCTGCATTAATGGAATTGAAATTATAAGAACAGAAAATTTGTAGATATATCATTGAACAAATTATACGATTCCAATTATGCTTCGTAAAATTCTACATTTTAAAATGTCAAAATATATTAAATTATTACTACATTAACTGCATTCATTCAATAAAGCGATAATAACAGATACGCGAAATTAGTCAATATATTCAAATACCTCAAATAAACTGTATTAAATAACTTAATTCGAAGTCATTAGCAACATGCGAGTCGAAAAACATAAATATTGAATGCAATTCCGCTATAAATTACCCCTCGATGAATCTCTCTGGGAGAAAGGATATAAATTTTTGCCTGCTTTTACGGTAGATATTACCATGATTCAGTGCCGAATCGTGAAATTGCATATTGACACGAAAGTGCTGATATTGTCATACAATTTCCGATTTGTAGATTGTATCCGATTTTCCCCTCAACGCGCGTAAAAATAAAATTTATTATTTTATGCGCGGAATCCTCTTCAGGATACATTTGCGCTTACCTTCGTAAATCTTTGTTTACCAGCTTCTCGGGAATATAAGAATGAATGATCATAATCGAAATTCGATAGGTAATCAATCGTTGAATGATTGGATCTGAAAAACATTTCAGACCTTGAATTTAATGTTCCCGCTTGTATCGGACGTCCGGAAAGAAAATGCGAGAACGTGCGAGAAAAAGAAGAATCAAAAGAGAGATTCATTGCCCCTGCAGTTATTTCGCCACTTTCAAAGCAGTAATTATTCAATTTTATTTTTTTCCTAAAAAGGAAAAAAAGGTTTTCTTTAACCCATTAGGCTTTTCCTTTGTCACATGTATTTTGTACTTTTGTACTTTCCCAGCTAACACTCCTTTTCCCCTACTTCCCTTCTCTAGCCACCACTTTTCCACTCTTACTCATCTACACTACTCTACTAGCCTACTACTTCCTCTTCTCACTTTACCAGCTAGCACTCCTTCTCCCCTACTTCTCATCTCCAGCCACCACTTTTTCACTCTTACTCATCTACGCTGCTCTACTAGCCTTCCCATTACTTCCCTTAATACCGTCTAACTTCCCGCACTTTCAGTCACTTTCTGCACTTCCGTTCACTTACCTTAGTATTCATTCCTCATCTTGCCTCACTTCCTCTACTAACCCGCCCTCATTTTGCTCAATTCCTCTAATTTTCCTTCCTCTCAGTTCCACTACTTCATCTCCACTAATTTCTCCTTACTTCTTCTCTCCTCATCACCCCTACTTCGCTTCCCCCTACTTCCTCTACTTCTGCTCCCCTTACGACTCCGCCCTTTCCAGCCTCTCCTTCCCTTATTTCTTCTCACTGTACCTATTCCTTCTACTCCTCTTGCCTACTTTCAGCCAATTTCCCCTAGCTTCACCTACTTACCCACCTCTCTCATTTTCCTTACTAATACATCCCTTAACCTCCCACGATTCCCCACCCATTATTCCTGCTCACTTCCCCTCCTGGAAAAAATAACGATAGATTGGCGTAAGCCTGAATGCGATAGTGTCATAAACTGTTAGCAATTTCATGATTCGAAAATTTCGAAAATTTCAAACCTTTTTTTTCGGGAATTTCGGCAATTTTAGTTTATTTTAACCCATTAACGACCAAAGCTATCAATTTTATAACATAAGTTTGACCGCAAAATTTATGGGTATAACAAAACAATAAATAGATCAAAAGTACTGTTCCTTAGGTTTTTGGGTGAGCTTAACTCGAATCCGTGGTCAAAATTCAAATGTTTTGACTTCAAAATTAAATATGGCAGTTTTTGCATACAAAAATAGTGAAAAATTTTGTATTTTTTATTTTTATAATTTGTTTTCAGACATAAAACGCGTTAATATTTTAAAAATTTATTCAACCATCGGTACAAAAAAATCCTGAACTTTAACAGAAAATTTTTATATATGTGCTTTTTTTCCAAAATGGATTCAAAAATGTCCCAAAAACTGTTTTTTTTCATCATCGTTATTTTTCTCAAAAACTTAAATGTTAAAAAAAAGTTATAGAGGTTAGAAATGTTTCGAAATTAACCAAAGAATACTATGAAATTTTTTCAGCATTTTTAGAAAAAATTTTTCATTTTTCAAAAAATCAAAAATTTGAAATTTGCAAAAAAATTTTTCAAAAAATCTGAAAAAATTCAAGAATATTTTTTGACTAATTCTAAAAAATTTTTATTGTTAGAAAATTTGCACAACAATTTTATTGTTAGAAATTTTTTCAGCATTTTTAGAAAAAAATTTTCATTTTTCAAAAAATCAAAAATTTGAAATTTGCAAAAAAATTTTTCAAAAAATCTGAAAAAATTCAAGAATATTTTTTGACTAATTCTAAAAAATTTTTATTGTTAGAAAATTTGCACCAGAGCCTATAGTTTTTGGGAAATAAATAAATAAAAAAGTAATTTTCCAAAACTTAAAAACGGCTGAAAAGAATACACATGAAGTTTGATCAATTATTTTCCAAAAACTAAATGCTCTTGTACAAATTTTTCAAAAATATAAATGTTTTAGATTTAGTCGAAGAATATTCTTGAATTTTTTGAGATTTTTTGAAAATTTTTTTTGCAAATTTCTAATTTTTGATTTTTCGAAAAATCAAAAATTTTTTCTAAAAAATCTAAAAAAATTCATAGTGTTCTATGGTTAATTTCAAGACATTTTTAATCTATGAAACTTTTTTTTAAACTTTAAATTTTTTGAGAACAATAACGATGATGGAAAGAAACAGTTTTTGGGACATTTTTGCATTTTTTCCGCCATTTTGGAAGAAAAAGCATCTATATAAAAATTTTCTGTTGAAGTTTAAGAATTTTGTGCACCGATTGTTAAATAAATTTTTTAATATTAACGCGTTTTATGCCTAAAAAAATTATAAAAATAAAAAATCAAACGTTTTTCACTATTTTCGTGTGCAAAAACCGCCATATTTAATTTTGAAGTCAAAATATTCGAATTTTGACCACGGATTCGAATTTAACTCACCGAAAAATATAAGGGAGAGTACTTTTGATCTATTTATTGTTTTGTTATACCCATAAATTTTGCGGTCAAACTCATGTTATAAAATTGATAGCTTTGGTCGTTAATGGGTTAAGTTTGAAAGCTTGTTAAACTTACGAAATTTTAAGTTATGGCATTTTCATGTCATTTACGGGTTTTAATCACGAGTTTTTGGTAATTAAACACTTGGAATTTTTAGAACTTCTTCAACATTTAATTGACAGCCTTAAAAAAAACAAAACAAAATTGTAATTAAACAATTTTCAATCCTACAGACATTTAAAAATGAAAAATATCAAGTTGCCTCTTTATAAATTGTAAATTTAAAACTCCAGCTGTCAAAAATGAAAAATATTTCAATTTCAATACGAAAGACCAATCCCGTATTAAATCAAATCAGATTTCAAGAAAAGTCTATAGGCCATGCAATTAGCATGAATTTGCGAACTATAAAAAAGACACATTTTCTTAAAAATGCAATTATTTTCAGAACAAGCGCAGGAATTTAATTTATTGTTATTTGAAGTAAAAATTCTTGCTCTGTAAATTTATCTTGAAACATAAAAGAAAACATTTAAAAAATTACACATTGTCTTCTACTTTTCTAAAGTTCTTAAAAGTAAATTTGTTCAAAAATCTAACCTAATTTTTTTTGAGAAGTAAATACTATATTTACTACATTTATTTTAAGTTTCCTTCTCGGTAATCTACTGCTTCAAATTTAAAAATATTTCTGAAAAATCTAACTTTAAAATTGTTCTCCAAAACAACGGAAGGAAAAAAAGTTGAAATAAAAGCTTACATATATAGAAAAGTTCTACGAAAAAAAGTCTCGCTATTGTGTTATATCATGCTTCGCCTTTGAAAGAAATACAAAAATTATATTTCGAAAAATAGGAAAAGTATCTGTAAAAATATACAAATATATTTTTAAAAATTTGTTTGGCTTATAACTGCTTAAGTCTCCATAAAACTAATGGGATGCTTTCCTTATATGAGTAATACCTACAAACAAATGTAAGAAAAAATAAAAATGCTGGAGCTTTCCAGAAAATTTCCTTTACTTTTTTTTCAATGAATTTCGAAAAAATAAGATTATTATTTTTATTATTATAAGATAATTTATTTTTACTATAGAATGATGCATCCAAATACTAAAAGATTATGATACCCTAAGCTGGACCTTTCAACCAGATTTGAAATGGGACTGATCAAAAGAAGCATATAAAATGCAAAAATAATTTCAAACTGCAGATAACTTCTACCTTGAAGAATTATATATTTTTTTTAAAGATTGGACACTTTTGAATATTGACCTCATATAAGGTTGCATTTTCGATTAATAAAAAAACCGTTCAGAAACTTTCCTGTCTTCTAGATTTTGCGCAATTACATTGCATAAGTAGAATTTTTTATTTTATATTTTAAAAAATTTTTGCCCTAATTTTCCTGTTTTTTTCATTTTTATTAAAAACACTTAATGGGCTTGAAAAGTGCTTTAAATGTCTTATATTTTTGTTGGCTTTAAATAAACTTAAAACTCCTTTTTCCAGGATATTCATAAAGAATAAATAAAATATTGGAAAAAACTAAAAAAATTTCGATAAAATGGAGGTATACAAAATTTGCTGAAATTACCAATAAAACAGCACTAAATTGGAATATAATTAACCTACTTTTACTCCAGTGATCTGGAAATTGAAGATCTTACCCCCAATTAGAGCACATTCGTAAAATTTACCTTTCACGTTAAAGTACTTTCCAATCGAATGATTTTAATAAAGATCCTTCGATCGGTACTTATAGTGTCTAACAACCTGTCAGATAAATTTACGGAACTGGGATCAACTGGCACTTAATGGTACTCTATTATGGGTCGTTAAGTTTCTTTTCATTTTACGAAAATACGTAGTAATTTACAACAATGAAACTCATGCAATAATCAGCTTTAAATTATTAATCGCAATGTAAATTGTAATGCCATTTTGATTCATAATGTATTTCACGTATTTCAAGCAGAAGGAAAAAATTATTAAAACAAAAAATGTCGAATACGGAATAAAAGAGTCATTCAAATGTAGAAAGGAAGTTTTTTTTGTACATTATTAATATAATAATCAAATCAAATAATAAAATTGATGATTCTTTAAATTTCTGTAGAAGGTTTTGCCCTCGGGTTTGCCATTAAAAATATATAATTAAAATAAAATCATCACAATCGACATTATAATGTTTATATAATATTAAAATATAAAATTATACTTTGTTATATTTATTATTGTAAATGCTCATCTCATAGTGTGATAAAGTTTAATTAATATAATATAAAGTATAATAATCACTTTACCCTAGGTTTCAATGGTGTTGAAGATATCTATATTTTGTTAATCAAGGAAGCTTTTTTAGGAACCATAGAAATTTTGTGAAAAGTAAATTTTCATAACAATACAAAACTTTAACTTTTTAATAAATTATTTATAACACTGTAAAATTTCTGAGTTATAAAATTCCCGAATAATAAAATTCCTATATTTGAAAATATTGAAAAATGAAATTCCCGAATAAAAAAATTCATGAATTGGAAAAATCCTAAATAATAGAATTCACGACAATATAAAACTCCTAAATAATGAAACTTTCAAATAATAAAATTCCCGAATTGCAAGATTCTGGAATAATAAGATTCCTGAATCACTCCTAAAAAATAAAATTTCCGAGACTGTACGATTCCTGAATGATACTATTTCAGAATAATAAAATTCCCGAATTGTAAAATCCTCGACTTGT
>JAAAKG020080851.1:0-16810 GCA_010014905.2 Druon quercuslanigerum | reverse complement strand
GAATTTAACTCCACATCTCCGCCTATCGCGCCAGCTACCGAGCTGTGGGGCTACTATTCCCTTGCCGTATCTAGGAATCTTTGCTATTACTTCGTGCGATGAACACATTCTCATCACATATGTCGTGCTTCGCACTAGCTCGAATCTGTCCCTCAAATTGTATGTCATTTCCATAAATGTATATTATTTCAATGCATAAAAAGTAATTGGTATTAAAACAAACGTAGTTTAACTTTCTCGTTTAAAGCAACGCGAATTCGTAAAAAATTTTTTGTTTGAAAAAATTTAATTTTTGGATTTCCCATTATTTTTTATGCTGTCAAAATTTGAATTTTATTTTTTTCACAAAAAGTAAAAAAGTTGTTATTTCAATCATGTAGTGTATTCAAAAATTAACGTTTTTAATCTCTTGCCTTTCGTTCATATCCTGCGTTATTTGGCTTCAAATTTTCATTTTCGTGTTTTTTTAAATTTTGTAAATGATATAACTCTGGTAATTTTTGGTTTTTTAAAAAAAGTCATTAGGATAAATTGTTCTTCTGCTTGAATACTATAAATATTGTAACAGAGAATTTTTGAATTAAAAAAAAAAAGTAGTCTCAAAAATATGAAAAATTCGCTAACATTTTGAATTTGTATCCAAAATGGCTGACTAACAAACTTGACACTAGTTTAGAGTTTAGGACACTAAAAGAGTGTACCAAAGGGCAAAATAATAGATGTAAATATTAGTTTTTACGAAGATAATAACAAAATAAGGCAAAAATGAATCAAATCACATTTGATCCATTGCCCCCCCCCCCCCAGTACTCAACGAATTGAAGTTAGCTGACGATGAAGTGATAATGCCTACGTCTAATTGGATTGGATATTGATCTCGCGCGTATTCGAAGTGGTTAAATATGAAAATCAATTTTTTACCATTTATAATAATCATAAAGCACAAGAGAATATTATGAATTATTTAGAATTTACATTGTTTAAAAAGTCTTCCTTCCATTGATTTTTAAATCATTATGGTTTAAAAATTCATTTAATTAATTCTACAATGATCATTTATTATACAAATGCATTTACGCATTTCATAATTTCAAAAAAGCGCGCCATATACAGCCAATAAAAATCCTGATGCGACACGCGTACCGTTTCTGTTTGGTCCTCGGACCTCTCGACTTGCAGACATCTTGGATTCACCCCACCCTACCTAAAATGCCTGAAATATCTAATTTAAATACCAGAGAACCTGCTGTCGTCTGCTGCAGTCGGTGTTTCTCATCTTCAGGGGTCGTGTGATGTCTGCAGATTTAGGTTATTTATTTTAAAATTGTAATTCAATTGCTACTTTTATCTCCGCAAAGTAAAAATTTTCGAACCAAATTTCGGGTTTGTTATTTTGGATGTCGAATTATATTTACAAGAATATGCTAAAGATTCTTATTCCTGTCTTTCACCGAACGTTTGTGCTTCTCTTGGTGATCAGCATTTGCCAGGTGATTGGTAGTAAAAATTCTAAAGCTAAGTTAAATAAGGACGATTTGCATTCCATTCAGCTCCCACCATGTGCTGCTTGCAAAGTGCTTATCGAGAGTTTCAAGAGGGTAAGCTATTTTGTTTATAATGTTTTAATTCATGTGCGAACTGTTACCAAGATAACAATTTCCAATCAAAAGCTGCCACGTTTGGACGTGATGTCAACATTCATTTCAAATGGTTTCAACTTTTAACCAATTCCAGCTTTCTGTATTTTATCCTATATTCTTTTAGCAGTTTTTCTTATTTGTTAAAATATTTCCTGATTGTTATTTTACATTGTAATATGATAAGAAACCGAAACAGAGGTTTAAAAAGTATTATGACGAGACTTGCGATTATAATTTTCACTTTGACATATTTTCAAAAACATGTTTTACTGATTGAATAATACCAAATTAAAACTTTAATCTTAAATGTTTAAATTAAAATTTTAAAAAAAGCAGACTAAAGATTTACAGTTAAAAATTGGTGGCCTGTGAATATTGCAGCGTTATAAATTGATCAATTTCCTTATACACTTTAATAAAATGTTCACTGAATAATTTTTATATAAGTTTTTAGTTAAATTAAAAGTTAAAAAATGCCTCATTCTGGAGCATTTTATGTAACGTTGTGAACATTGCCTTTAAATATTTTTCAAGTCGAAACATAATAAATTTAATTTTCCAGATGTTTAAATTTTGTCTTCATTGTTAGCTAAAGAGCAATAAAAGCAAGGTAGTTGCAGATTTACCACTGAACGAGAAACATGGGAATTGCCTGGAATTTTGAACACCTATATTTGAGAATTTAAAGCTTGTGCTGATAGATCGTTCAAATACCAAAGTTCTCTTTATATTTCAGAACGAAAACTTCCTTTTTAGATATTTAACATAGTAATTACATAGGTAACCTTAATTTATATAATTAACTACTATTAATTTGCATAATAAAGTTTTAGTTTAGTGTTACTTTAAATGTTTCGCAAATAAATTGAAAAACCACTTTTCAAAAAAACTGATTTGAATTTTATGGTACCATGTAAGTTCTCATGTTCTATATTTTGTTTCAAAATATCAAAACCCACTTCCGGTTATTTCGGGGATATAAAAATATAATGTCACAATATAGATTCTGAAATAACGTCAATTGCTTCCTTACACAGAATTTTCACTGCGAGTTTTGGAATCACAGATTTCGCACTATTTTATCTTATTTTTAAAGAATTCCTCTTTTTATCCTGTTTTTAAGAAACGTCCTCGTTCCCCCTTTTCTCGTTTTTGGCTTAAATGAGACCTGAACTAATGTAATCCAATATGAAAATACAACTATTTTTTATTGAAAGTTAATTCTTTTTAATTAAAAATTATACTATTTTAGAACTGAATCGTCGGCTCAAAGAACGTTGTATGAGCAGAGTTTTTGAATCACTGATATGTGTGTTGTTACTGTAAATTTGTTGGATTCGGAAATTCGTCCGCAGTAGCAGAATTCTTTTATTTTTCATTAAAATAGTATTTTAAACTAATTAATTATTATTAAGTAAATAATACGTTTCTTCTATCATATTTTGTTGTAAGAAAAAATTAGGGCCTATTCCTGTTTTGAATCAAATCTGTATTCGGTGTGAAAAGTTGGCTAATTTCAATACTTCTTGCGTAAAACGTTTTTTTTTTATTCTAACCGAGCATAAAAAAAATGTATTAGGGATTCGAATGAAGTTAAGGGGCCTTTTCTGATATTTGCCAATTATTTCTATAAATTTAATATAATGTATCCAAAAAATATGCTAAGTAAGAAAAATTAGTCAAAAATAATGCAGCTATGCAGGCACAACTTCAAAAGTGTGTTTCTTCAAAGTTTTATTTCGAAAGAAACTAAAAAGAACGTAACGAAAATTTCGTAACGCTTCTTTTCGTTCTTTCCTAAATAAAACATAATTACCAGATTATTTTTTGGATATATCTTTGTAGCCTCATTATCTTTTGATACTTTTTTAGAGTAAGCTTAGTTTTTAGCCAAATAATTTTTAATTTATCGAAATAATTGTAAAATATCCACAAATGCCTCCTAATTTCGTTTGAATCACTGCCTTTACACGAAAAACTACTGTAATTAGCCAATTTTTAACTTGGAATACAGATTTGATTCAAAACAGGAATAGGTCATGGTTTTAGTGCCCTTAAAAACACTTATTTTTATGATTTTTAATTTCAATTATATTTTTTATCTTTAAAAATATTTTTATTGCAATATACAAAAGTCTTATCTTAAAATTCAGCATATAAATGTAATAATCAAAAATAGCTTAATAGTCAATTATTTTGGGAACCGGAAAAATGTAACTTTTTAAAATGTAATTTTAGTTTTTAAATCTATTTTGAATACCTATTTATTATGATTGAAGCGGCAAAATGAAAGTTTATTAATTGTAGCGCTACCGCCGACGTTTTTCCAAATCCAAATCTTATAGTATGAACATAGCTGTTGATACGAAGTTCTTTCGGCCGACGCTTTAATTGTTTCAGGGCGCAGTACCATGAAGGTAGGTTAGTAGAATAGTGGAACAGTTTTGAGCAGTTTTTGTTAAAAAAGTCATTTTTTGTTTAAAATTTATCTTTTATGGTTGAAAGTTAATTATTTTTACTTGAAAAAGTCAACTGTAATATTTTTGGTCCAGATGTCATCTCTTTTGGTTAAAAGTTCTACTGTTTCTTTGAAAAATTAATTTTTTGTTGAACATTTAATTATTTTTTTAAAAAGTCCTCTTTTTTTAGTAGAAAAATCATTATTGATTAACAATTCAACTGTTTTCTCTAAGATTTATCTTTTCTTTTTGGCTTTAACATTCGTCTTTTCAGGTTTAAAAGTCAAATGTTTTAAAACAAAAATTCAACATTTTTTAGTTGAAAATTACACTATTGCTTTAAAAATGCAATATACTTTGACTTGAAGTCTTAGAAATATGGTCTGAAATCAATTGCGCAATAGTTTACCCAACCGGGTAAATGTTATTTTTGACTGCGAAAACGGGTAATTAGCCTGATTTAAAAAAAATTTTGAGTAGCCACCCTGTGGGTGTTAAGGCCAAAATTAATGCGCCATTTATCTAATAATGGGATATTTTGAACTGAAATAACTGGGGAAACGTTTATTTTAGTTTCGGCCCTGTTATACAATTCTGTGGCGTACTTCACCGCTTTAAATATTTTGTACTCTTATTTCTTTCAGGGGATGGAAACCACGAGTCGCGGGAAGTTCGAAGGAGGCGACAGTGCTTGGGAAGAAAATAAATTAGGTTCTTACGCTCGTAGTGAAGTGCGTTTAATAGAAGTTCAAGAACAAATCTGCAAGGATGTGGAACGTGGTAAAAGGCAATGTCAGTCTCTAGCCGAGGAGCTTGAAAGCGTTTTCGAAAACTGGTGGTTCAAGAAACAGGACAGTCACCCAGATTTATACACCTACGTTTGCATTGAGGAAGTAAAAAATTGTTGTCCGAAAGATCACTTCGGCCCAGACTGCCAAAAATGCCCAGGTTTTCCGGACAAAGTTTGTAATAATAATGGAAAATGTAAGGGTTCAGGTACTAGAAAAGGAAGTGGCCTATGTTCCTGTGATAAGGGATATACTGGCATAGAATGTTCCGAATGTGATACGGGATATTACCAATCATATAAAGATGACAACAAGATGCTATGTTCCATCTGCCATTCCGCTTGTGGTAATTCATGCACTGGTCCTGGCCCTAGGAATTGCATTAAATGTTCAAAAGGATGGCAATTGGTGGAGGGCAAAGGCTGTTTTGATATAAATGAATGTCTTCTGAGCGATAAACCGTGCAAGGATAATCAATTCTGCGTTAACGAAGAAGGCAGTTATAAATGTTTAGGTAAAACAAGAACCTCGACTAAGAATGTTCCATCATGATTTTTTTTTTGACAATTTTACAGGAGAGGCAATTGAAAAATGTATTGCTCGTTCAAAAAGAGATTAAGATATATACTGTATTGTGAATCAACTTTTTTTTATTATGTTGACGAAAAGAATAACTGGGGTATTAACGAAATCTAAAGCCTCTAAAAACTATCGGTGCTTTACAATAAATTACTGAATTTTAGAGTGGAACCTTTGGGCTTAAAGGTATGACAATTCATCAGGGTTTGGAACCTTTGCGCTCTGTGAGGAGAGTCTGAAGTTTGTTTTCCCTTGTCACTTGACAAAAATTGATTTAAACTCGTACAACGCGGCCGGATTTTCACTGCTAATAACATTTTTTTACATAACATGATTTGTTCCCTCAAATCAGTCTGAGTGATTTTTATAGATTTTTCCCTGCAGATTAAGAATCCTTTGAGAAAAAACTATAAATAAAAAAGAAAAACGGTTTTTGGCACTTTTAGGAAGCGTATGAAAAATGTATGTAGGGTACAATAATCTTCCACGTGCGTTCAAATGAAAGCTAAAGCTTTTTATTTTCAATTTTTGTGCTCGAAACTTAAGGAAATCGACATGAAAGCCTTCTGGAATCGTTTTTTAGTCTCGCTCTGTAGCCCATGCATTTGGTTTTGAGTGGAAAGCACGGGCGTACTAAAAGTCGGTTTCCAAAGGATTCATGCCATATTCCCCCAAATAAGCTATTTTCTTTACCTTTTGCCCCCCCCCTTCAATTAAAAAACTGCAATCCTATAGTTATTTTCTCGACTTGAGTGATTTGAAGAGGAAAAAAGAAGAAAAAGTTCAGATAGCGTAATACACGTCTATGAATAAAGGGTTGGAATATTTCTCTGGCTGAAATATAAACTTAAACGAAATAAAGTGAGATGCAGTCCTCTTATTCTAAGCCTTCGAAATTCAATTAGTTTATTTTTATTAAATTTAATTAAAAGAATTTTTCACATCTTCATTATCAGTGCGATTTTGGTCTCTCCAAACGGTCCCTAAAATATTATTCATAAGCCGATACCTTTAAAAGATTTACTTACGATCCTAGGCTTATAAAATAATGACGTACGTGGTCTGCTTAGCTACCAAGCAATTATATCGATCGTTTAAACTGAACGATTCACAATATATCTGCATTATGGCACTGTTTGCTCATAAAATGACTAGGGTGGTCCTTATTTACTCTGGGTGGATTTTTTTTCTATTTTTTTGGTCTCACCACCCGATTTTGTTGGAATGACCAACAAAATGATCTCCACCAAATTGAAGCGAAATCGGTTAATATTAACATGTGGCCCAAAGCACTCAAAGTTTCACATGCAATTAACATGTGGAAAGTACCGTAAAATTTCATATGCAGGTAATTTTTTATATTTCATGAAAATCCTTTGGCTCTATACAATTTGGATCTTTAGACTATGCTGAAAATATATTTATGCACACCAAATTATTTTTTTTATCAAAATTTACAAAATGGCGGACCCCTAATTTTGAACCAAAATTACAATTTCCACAATTAACCAAATCTTGTCAAATTCTTGCAAAAGGCAGATTTATTTATTAGAAAGCACGTGATAACAATAAAAACTCAAAATTTTGAAAACATTCAAGATGGCTGTCAAAATGTTTTTTACCAATTATTTTTTTGTTTCTCGATGTCAACCTTTTAGGTGTCAATATAAAGGCGGCATTATTGTGAAGAACAATATTTCGTTATGCATGAAAGTGAACATTTTGATAAATTCAAAATAGCGCCTTATGATATACTCAAAAAATCGTATTTTCTATGCTTTTCGACCAAAGGTTTGTTACAAAGTGCATGCTTGAAAGTAGATCTCGCCATTTTCAGTAAAGTGAAAATGGCGCCTCATTACTGTTCTCAAAAAGTTTCATAGTTCACTGGGAATATTGGTTCTTGATGAAATTAAAAGATAATTTCACCGAATAATCAGAAATGTTATTTTTTTTGGTTATATTATCAGTCAGCCTTGCCAAAAATTTTAAGTTTTGAGAATCACTGAATCCTTTTCGAACATGTATTTCATATTTTGTTTGAAATTGTAAAAATTATTTAACTTTTTGAAAATAGTAACGAGGCGCCATTTTTACTTTTGTGGTAATTTCGAGATCTAGCTTCAAGCATACACTTTGTAAAAATACAATTGATTGTTCTTGACAGTAATGTATCATTCTTATTAACACCGGAAAAGTTGTCATCGTGAAACAAAGATATAATTGGTAAAAAAAATTTGGTCAACTTTGGTCTGCCATTTTGTAAATTTTGAAGAAAAAAAATGTTCGTGTACATGTATTGTTTGAGCATAGTCTAAATATCAGAATTGTACAGAGCCAAAGGATTCTGATAAAATATAAGAAAATTACCTGCATTTGAGGTTTTACGGCACTTTCCCCATGTTAATTGCATGTGAAACTTTGAGTGCTTTGGGCGAAAAATGGTTCTTGCTACTCTTGCTCACTGATCCACAGCGGAAAAAATGTTGGCTTAAAATGGCGACAAAAACCAATAACGGGATCTTGTTTGTGACGAAAAACTTAACTGCAAATACCGTCGGAAGAAAATCCAAACTGCTCGTTTTTACGAAAACTCTTGAAAAATATAACCTACTTAATCCCCATACATTGATGCGGTGTTTCCAGTTTGCAGTATGATATTAGATAGACAAATAAACGTATGCGAAGAAATTATTATATAAAGTAAATGAATTTATAAGTATATAAATGCAGACAAATATCTTCAGCTTCCCGGGACAACGACAGAACTCTATTTTTTCAGAAATATTATTCTAATGATTTTTTTATCTGAATGTTACTTTTGATATAAAATTAACCGGAATCGCTAAAACTTAGTCTCAGTTGAAGAAAAATATCGTGAAAAATGACAATTTCACTTTTCAGATTCCGTTGAAAAATCAATTTTACATCTTACTATATGGATACATTACGAACATGCGTGGAATGATTGGTTTTAGTATTTCTATTTGTACTGAAACACTTTTATGGGAAGCAAAGATTTGTTATTAAATTATTCATTATTGACATAACTAAAATACAAAGATAATTATATTTAGTTTTATGATGAGCTATTTAAATTACGAAAAAAACGACAACTAAAACTAGTGATTTTTTGAATGCGTGAATCATCGTGGTACGCTCAGTGAGCGATGTCAATGATAAAGATTAAAAACGTGAATATTAATGTAAATATTGTATGATTGTTAACATATTTTATAACATTTTAGACTTATATTTTTTCGATGAAAATGAGCTTTTTAGATTCTCTGCCGATGATGTTTTAAGTTTTTTTTAAAATTATTAATAACAAGATCCAATCATTAGTTTGAGTCGTTATTTTAAGCATAATTCTTTTCCGTAATTTAAATATATTATAATTAAACTAAATATATCATTTTATTTTCATTAATCTTCAAAATAATTTACTCATTTATTGATCATATATCTTTTAGCAGTGATGCACACGTTTTCAAATTTTGTCACTGTAATATTGCTCACTGAAAGTACCGCGATGATGCATGCATACTAAAAAAGTAATTAGTTTTATTTGTCGTTTTTTTTTGTAATTTAAATATCTCATAATAAAACTAAATATATTTTTTTGTATTTTACTTATGTAGACAATGAATAATTTAATAACAAACCTTGGCTTTACGCAAAAGTGTATCAGTACAATTAGAAATAGTAAAACCGATGATCTCACACATATTCGTAATGTACACATATAGTAAAATGTATAGTTCATTTTCCAACAGGGCCCGAAAAGTGGACTTGTGTCGTTTTTCACGATAATTTTCTTCAACTGAAATTAAGTACAATTCAGATTAAAAAATCATTAGAATTATATTTGTGAAAAAATGGAGTTATTTCGTTGTCCCGACAAGTTGAAGATATGTGTCTCTATTTATATACTTATAAATATATTTACTTGAAGTGGGACAACGGTCATGGGTGCTAAAGAGTAGGCTTTGGACCCACTCGATCGGCTTGCGGGTTCGATTCCCGCCTCGCACTCTGGAAGAGCCTTGGCGGCCCATGCGGTGGATTCTAGCCTAGCAAGGGAGTTGTTTATCTCCGGACAGTCGTGGGACCGGTATAGCTCTAGAGAAAAAGGTTCTCTAAGTACGTAAAGCTGTTGCTCTTGTACTTCGGAACCCACCGTCTGCTGTAGCTTCACCTCTTATCACCAAGTAAGTGTGTAGGGGTGTGTAAAGGAATAGGGAAGAAAGGTATAAGAAAAATGTAAACCCTTAGGGCAAGGGTTTTCAATGAGGAGAAATTTTGTCCCAAATACTCATTTACCACATGTTTCGTTTCCACCACCACGACCCTCTACTCAGCTGTAAGAGCAAGACGGAATTTTTCGTGGTGAGTGAGACGGCATAGTAGTTGAATCAAAACATCTTGGAAATGAGTATTTGGGACCCAATTTCTCCTCGCTGAAGACCCCCTGTCTGAGGGGACACATTAGAACCTTCCATGTATTTACTTAATATAATTTTTTATTCGCATGCGTTTATTTGTCTAACTAATATCATACTGCGCACTGGAAATACCGTAACGGTGTATGTGGGCTAAATAGATTACATTTTTCAAGATTTTTCGTAAAAATTAGCAGTTTGAATTTTTTGCTGACGGTATTTTAGCTCAGTTTTAAGTCACAAAGAAGATCCCGTCATTGGTTTTTATCATAATTTTAGGCAAACTTTTTTTCCGATCCGGATCACTGTGAGCTGAAGTCGCACTTATGATTGATATTTTTCATTTAAGGTCCTTGTATCATAAATAACTGTTCATAAAAATAAACAATAACAATTGTTTCTTTACAGAATGTGACAAATCTTGTAATGGATGCAATGGCGATGGACCAGATATGTGTATCAAATGTGCAGACGGACATCATATGAAGGAAAACTTTTGTATAAGTATGTTTTCCTTTTTGTTTTAAATCTTTATTTAGTAATCTATTTATCTATTTTATTAAAGCGTCGAACATACAAGCTTTAAATTCTGATAATTCGAAATTTTATTTGAACCATTCCAAATTGAAAATAACGAAATTTCATAAGCATGGAAGATTTAACAAAGGAGCGTTACAATCATTACTTAACAATATTCATAATGTAAAATTTAAAAACTTAAAATGTTCAATTTATAAATGTTCTTCCGATAGAATAATTTTTCTTTTAATTTAAAAAGCTGTAAATTATAAAAAAAAATTTTTTATATTATCTCTCTGGATCCGAGCTATACCACGGGACCTCTGCTACACCACTCGACCTCTCTTATCCTTAGCGATCTTCCTGTATCCCAAAAGCCAACTTTTCACACGGGATTCTACGAATCTTTCGGGACCTCAGCTATCCCAAGGCTTCCATTTTATCTTACAGGACCCTCCTTATTTCACTGAACTCTAGCTAACTCACGGGTTTCTTGTACCCCTCGGGTACCAACTCAGGACCCAAAAATCCTTCACAACATTCCCCCGATCCCACGGCACCTAACCTATCCCTTGGGACCACATCCATTCCAAGAAACCTCATCTGTTCCTTGCCCGCATCCCCCTTACCCCACGATACTCCCCACAGTTTTTGTTAATAAAATAGGCTACGATACTCTTTTTCTTTAGGTACATTTTCAACTTCTTTAACTAATTTTAAAAGTGCAGCGATAAAACCTACCTTTATAAAATTTAAACATGCAAAATTGTCTAATTCCCAGCTGGATACCGCAGTAGCCAATTTAATTTTAAATCATTAAAAATTGAACATTTATAAATGGGGCAATTTCAAACTGCAATCGTTTAAGCTTGTAGCATTTTATATTATAAGTTTTAGTAGGTTAATATGTATTAATGTGTATGCCTAAAATATAGATTTTCAGATTTTGACGGTTTCAATATGCTGAAATCTTTTACTTTTATATGTAGTTTGTGTTTTTTAACTTCATTTTAGGAACTAAACCCCTTTTTTCGAGCGGGTTACATAGCTGAACAATTTGGCTCGTCGCTAGCCGTCTAGACTTTTAGGACGAAAAGCGAGAATCTTACAAACTTGATTATCAGAGTTGGGATCGGGAAGCTAGAATTGTGAACGTTTGAGATATAAGTTCAATTTCACATGTTTAATTTTTACTTTTAAACGCTGCAAATTGAGAATTGCTCCGCATTATATTCGTTAATTTAGAAGTTTTTTCTAATATTACCGTATTTGTGATCATCGGGAAATTACTGGAATTTTTGTTAGTCCTGTGCGGTCATCCGGTATGACGCCAGGCCTCGAAGTGTACGACTTTTTATACTTTTTTTAAAACTATCTTAGAGTAAAATACGACTAGTCGACTTTTTTCGCTTTTTAATACCAACTGGCTTCATTTACAATTTTTAAAAAGATGAAATATATTTATATGAAAAGAAATGTATTTTGGCGATTGCCAAAATGTTCACCCCTTTAAGTCCTTGTTATTTGTTTTTCTTGGAAAGTACGCAGGATATGAGTAGTAGTTTATAATAAAAAAGTGTGTTCCTTCCTGAAATCTATAACATTATATCCTTACAGATTGTTCTCCTGTGTGCTTTAAAAATTTATTTTTTGAGTAGGAAAACTCAACTTGATTAGCATTTATTTAAACAAACTTCAACATCTTATTTAAATAAAGACTTTTTTTTAGAGTAATGTGCAGATTATTCTCCATGAGGTTGCTGGCCTTCAAAACGGTGAAAAATTGGTCGTTATCGTTAAAATTAAAGAAATACAAGTTTCTTGGATCGATATCAAGTCCAAATGAGGCTTGTAAGTTAATTTTTTTTCTGATATTACTGTTAAGATGCCTTTAGGTTACTTAAGATAGATACAAGAAATCATTTAAATGTTCTAGATGTGCTAAAATGTTTTAAAATGGAAAGCAAATTAGAGCATTCTAAATAAGAAAATAAATATTTCGTTTAATCATTTGAAAGGTTAAGTGTATTTTTGTACAATTATGAATCAAACCTGAGCGTGATTAGGTACAATGTCACCTTTTAAATATTTTGTACTTAATATGAAAACTGTTATAACGGCAAAGAGTTCGTATAGCAACTTACCTTCTTAATTAAATCTTTAGAAAATCTTTAGGATATTTGTATTTCTCCAAACCGAACTTGAAATTGTGGTAAACAGACTCCTTGAACTATTTACTAAAAAGACCTAAGTCCATTTGTTTTACATCAAAAAATTCATCTTTATGAAAGAAGACTGCGTGAATTCACGATAATAAAAATCAAGTTACAATTAGCGCAGCTAAAACATGTAAATAATTTCGTATCTAATTTAAAGTATCAAAAAGATATCTTAGGAAAAATAGAAAAGAAAACTTAACTTACCAGTCTTTTTTGGACTTGAAAAAGTGAGCTTGCTTCAATTGTGGAGACAAAAACCAACTTTTCTCGGCTGTGAAGCTCAGAAACTTTAAAAATGTCATAAAACATGTTCTTTATTTTATTACTGAACTAAAGGCAAATATTTAAAAAAGAGTTAAAGTATGTTATAATAATTGCTATTGTAGTAGATTTTGATCGATATTTTCTATTGTTTTGGAAAACTTTTTAAAGTACGAAGGATACACATCTAGCAAGTTCATTATTTTATAGATTTCAGGAAATCAAACAATTTGGAATTATAACTATCATTCATATCTTGTTTCGTTTTCGGAAAAAGTGAGATTTTTAATCGTTCCAAATAAAAAATATATTTTTTCCACAAAAACGCGTAATACGATTTTTTCTTCCTTAGTTCAAAATAGCCGTGGAGGGGGGGGGGGGGGCTACAAAAGGAAAGCTGGATGAGCAAACATTTGTGGATTGAACTTAATCAATGTTAACTGTTAAAACTGTGAGGATGTTTTTAAACGCTTAAGTCAAAATCGAAGAAATCTTGAAAATAGACATTTTCCCCAGGTTTTAAAATATTTTTATCTGCTCTGTATTTTAAAAAGATTTTTAAAATTTCTTTATTTTATCATAGCGCTGTGACGCAACCTTCAGTAAAGTGTGAAATTTGTATCCATGAATGCATCACACATGTTCAACTTTTTGGCAATCGCACATTACTATTTAATTATCTTATGATATTTCTTGTTTTTGTAAAAAGTTTCTTGCGTTTTTTTTCTTAATCTTATGCGATTAAATCGACCTTTTTAAGAGTTTCTAGTGGCTCATTCGAGGCCTGGAGTTCTTAAAAATAAAATAAAAACTGAAGTCTAAATATGAATATATTTACAGATTCGGATATACATGGGAGAAAAAAGGCGGAGAACCTTTCTCGATATATAACGTACTTCGGCCTCGTCGTGGCTACCTGCATTATTTTGCAGCGGAATGTGTACGCAGCGAGTTTCGTTGGGTTACTCGTAGGCTTATACATCTCAGTTTCGGAGTACATGATAGCTAAGACTGGCATTCAGAACTCGAGTACAAATCTCGATATTTTAGGTCCAGTTACGTAATTATTAGCTTTTAAAAAGAAACATTCGTATATTTATACTGTCCTTGTAACCAAGTTTTGTTACCAATGTGTACGGAAAATAAATATCATCTCAGAAATATTAAAGTAATTTTCTAATTAAAATAATATATTTGCTTATAGGTGAAATAATTCTAGGAAAAAATCTCTGTTTTACAATAGAAAATGTTTGGAATTTACTTTGATTTTTCTGAGGCTGAACATTTTTACAATCTCAAGTTGAGATAATAAGTTTTGTTTAAAATGAACTTGGTCTAGCATTGATTAATTTTGGTTAATTATTAATCAGCTAATATTGAACAATTTCATTTGTATTTCTTTGTACACATCATTTCTGTAAATCTATTACGTCATGTATATAGGTTGTCTGCAATCGTAAGAGACGTCATTCCAAAATGGTGCGTGACAGTTATCTGTTTGTGAGCTTTGTTGTAGTTTAAATAATGTAATTAAGGTAAAACATTGTTTTCTAGTATGCTTTGTTTGTAAGAAAGTAAAGTAGGTTTTTGAAGGTGAATTTAGATCTTGGAAACCAGCATTTTTGTGTGAGTAAAAATTGTGTGTGTATGTGTGTGTTTGATAATCTGAATTTTTTTGGAATTTGAATTAGAATCTATTTGTGAACTTTTAAGACTGGAAGGGTTTTTATTTGTATTATGTTTTAACTTGAGTTTATTAAATATTCTAAAGCATTAACATCATACTTAACTTGTGTAAAAACTTTATACAAAATTGCTCAATCCTGAATTAAATCCACAAAAATTTTACTTTTTTCCAAGTTTGTGTCTAGTTTTCTCGAAAATGTCGGAGAATTGAAAAAGGGGATGGACTATTTTCCCGAAAATTCGGAACGACTATAGATAAAAGCTTATGAAAAATATTTGACTACTCATCCCGAATTTCGAGATGACGAGACACTTTATTTTCCCTGATATACAAATGATTGTGACTCTTTAATTTAATCCTAAAAGACAAATTTTAATCTTGAAATATAAAGGGAATTTTCACTGGTTATTATTGTTTTTAATTATGCTGATCGTTGAAGATGACAGGGATGTAACATATAATTAAAGCTCAACCTTTAATCTGTGATCGTAACTTTTCACCTTCTTTTTACAAGATTTTGTAATTCCATTGAAAATTTGCCAAACATCGAGTCTGTTGTGTAACAACAAAATTCCAGTCTTGAAAATTGACCAGACGTTGCATAAGGATCTTCTTACACAAACGTTTTGCTTTATAAAATTAAAATCTTCCGAATTTATTTTTTTAAAGAGTTTTTATTGAAATAGGAATACAAAACGTTGGCTAGGCATTGTTTTAGACCGTGACACACCGGGGAATGACACTGAAGTAACACAGCATTTCCTTTCAAACCGAGATTTTTTAAAAACCTTTGGTTCTATTAGAAAAAATTTCGATGGATAAAGTACAATTTTTGAATTTAAAAATTATCAGTCCATATTATACAAAATAATGTAAGATTCAATGCGACTCTTCGTTCACTAAAAATGGAATAATTTTAGTTTGATACTTGTGTGAGTAGACGAATTAAACAATTCCAAATTAAAGTACGTCAAAGTTTTGCAATTTTTAATTGAAAAATGAAAAGTTTTATGGTTTCAAATTTGAGTTGTTTAAAATTTTACACTTTTTATTTGAAAGCCTTAATATGTCATTATTTAAATTGAAAACGTTTATAATTAAATAATTTTATATTTAACATTTAAAAATGAGAACATTTTAATCCTTCAATCTTCTACAAATAATTTCAATTTGAAAGTCTTAATAGTTGAACAATTTTCAGTGCTTCCTTTTTAATTTATCGATTGTAAATTGCCTTAAATGTATAATTTAAATTATGTTTATGTCGAAGACCTCAAAATAAAATTTATAATTGAAGTTTTTTTCATTATTTTGGAAAAAGTTTCGAATTCATATAATTTTGCATGTTTCATTTTCGATTTTTAGTGGTTAAAAAAAATTGTGAACAGTTGTATATGAACATTTAACTAACCGGCCAACAACTGGAAAACTAAATAGTTTCATAATTTTTAATAAGATTACACGAGTCGACCTTATAATCAGATATGCAACTTATCATAACATTGCTTGAATAAGTGATCTTTTTACAATGTACTGATATATAAAATTAAAATGTTAATAATCTTATATGATACAAAAGCACTTAAAAAAGAGAGGATCTCTGGTATACGTAAATATGTACCGTGAATAGTCTTGTTATAGAAAGTAATGAAAAGTGGTGTGATTGTAAATGAAGAATGGAACTCGAATAAATGCAAAATAAATGTAAAAATCGTCGTAACGTTTACAGTGGCGTAACTAAATTTTTTTATTATTTCTAGCAAGTTAATCTTTTGTAATTCAGTACAAAAAATTAATTCCTGTATTTTTTAAAGGTATCAAACTTTGATAATGCGAAAACAATTTATTTTGTTATTAATAATTGATTTGTATGTGCAATTTATGAAATAAAAACGAATTATAAATACGCTATGGATTAAACTCCTAACTCCCTTATTATTAAGCTACAAATAATCTAGATATATTAACAAATTCTGATACCTTTAATCTTAAAATGACGATAATTTTAAGAGTTCTAGGAATTCAAAATGACAAGTGGATTTCGAGTTATATATATATATATATATATAACCACCTATCTCACGGTAGTAAGACGTGGTTGTGGCTGAAATTTTACGTCGATTTCGCTGGGATCGGGTGGAAATTTTCAGATTAGCACCCGATTCCGGTGAAATCCTGCGGTTGTCCTTATGACAAATATTTTAACTGTATATATA
>JAAAKG020080840.1:0-16810 GCA_010014905.2 Druon quercuslanigerum | reverse complement strand
GAGGAGCTCGCAGGTAGATTGGTGCGAACAGGGCACCTGAAGATAGGATGGGTGTCCTGCCGGGTTCGCAAGAAGGCAGAAGTGGACCGGTGTTATATTTGTTTGGGCTTCGGTCATATGGCAGCGAGTTGCACCGGTTCAAATCGGGCTGATTTTTGCTGGAGGTGTGGTAAAGAGGGGAAGAAAGCTGCGGTGTGTGTTGATACACCGCAGTGCTTCCTCTGCGCCGATAATGTAGGTAAGCCCCGGACAGACCATCGTCCGGGCACAATGAGCTGTCTGACGTTCAGAGAGGCCACCCTCTCGAGGAAGCCTCGAGAACGTCAGCAGTGAGAAGTCCAAGCTGGCAAGATATTTGGAAACCGATGTATGGTTTTATTTGCCTTATCCTCATGTTCCTGAAGTAATGCGAAAGCGGATGCCGGGAACATGGGTTGGCGGGAGGAGGGGTTTCAGTCAGTAAGAATCTGACACTACCCATACCAAGAATCGTCTATCTGAGTAGTTTACTGCTGAGATAGACGATTGCTGGTCTGGGTACCTATGCAAGGTTTCCCCTCCTATAAAAAAAACTCTACCAGAGCCAGAACAAGCCGGCAGCAGAGAAAAAGAGGTCACAACACCAACCGCGGGTATGCACCCGACAGAGGACGAGCGATGCTCTATGATCCGGAGAAACATCAACATCCAGGTTTCTCCCAAGCCTAAAGATCTGGCTGAAATGGATGAAGAGCTTCGTGGACAATTTTCTGAAGAATCCGACCTCCGGAATATCAATTGTTGTCTGTATAGCTTGAGTGTAGAGCTGTGTGCGTAGAGCTTTGGCTTATGCGAACCGTAAAACAAAACAAACGGTTGATCATAAGACCAAAAGACGAATGCACCAACTATCCATAAAGATAGACTGGGTAAGACAGTACGCATGCCACATTCAGTGTGTGATTGACTATATAACATCTGGCAGGAATTTTACCGCCAAGGTTCGAAAATTCGCGCGCGAACTCCGGATCCGTTATCACACATATAACAAGTAAAAGCTGCTGACCATCAGGCAGCATATTGTTGAGAGAACACAGATACTATCTGAAGGTAAGAGATGTGGGTGAGAGAAAATCAACAGTTTCTCTCTGACCCATCTCGACTCTTCAAAGACCCTCCAGTTACTGTCGACCACCTGCCCAAACCAGAGGAGGACGAAGTCTTTCGGAGACAAGTCTTCGAAGTGCAACATAGACTGGACGAAGACTCAGAGAACATAAATAGCTTCAAGGAGCTGTGTGACACCCTCAAAACAATACCTGAGGAAGAACGCCTATACATCACTACCGAGGAGGTGAAAAAAGTATTGAGAGGTATGAAGAATTTTTCCGCTCAGGGACCAGATGGTATCAAGACCATCTTGTGGAAGAAGTTTCCTTCAACCCATCAGCATCTGGACCGTATTTTCACCTCATATTTGAAGTCGGAAGAGCCAATTCCGGAATGGTTGGTGGAAGAGCGCACAGTACTCCCGCCGAAAATAGACAACTTAGTTGACCCAAAGAATTACAGGCCAATCACTTCCAAACATGTGTCTTTCAGGGCGACTCCATGAGCCCACTCCTCTTTTTCCTCAAAATATTGCCACTATCTCTAGCACTTCGCAATTCCCAGGGGTACCTTTGCGGCGAACCTACAAATCGAAAGCACAAAGTCACTCATGTATTTTAGATGGATGATCTTAAGATCTATGAGAAAAATAAAGAGCAACTACATGTAGCTCTAGGGATTGTCGAACGATACACTAAGAAAATAGGAAGGGAATTTGGGTTAGAAAAATGCGCCACGGTTTATTTGAAGCGATGAAAACTTAATGGCATCTCTGAAGGCCCTGACCTCGTCGATAGAAGCGCTATACGAGACCTTCGCGCTGGAGAGACTTATACGTACCTGGTCGTGTCACAGAACCGCATTCAGGATGTGACATCTATAAAGGATACGCTCCAAAGCTCATCCAGCAGATTTGGTCTTCCGCACTGTCGCACTATGGCCCAGGCGACCGAAATTTTGGCCAAAATTCAAAAAGTCTACGGATTCGGCTAAACATAGATACTCGGAGGTTTTTGGGGCCGCTGCTTACGAATATGCAGTCGAAAATTCAAAATTCAAATTGGCAGACTCAATATGGCGGCGAAGATTTCGAAAAATATATAGAATCGACTAAAAATATTTACTCAAGGGTTTTTAGTGTCCCTGATTACGAATATGTAGTCACAAAAATCAAACTCTTACAAAATGTGGTGCTGGATTATTGTAAGTACCCATGTTTCTCACAAAATGGGGTGCTGGATTATTGTGAGTCTCTTGCCTCTCACATAGCGAATGGCTAGAGTAGATACGTTTGCTTACTAGTCTTCATCTGAAATTTCTAGGTTATCTAAATAATTTGTAGGAAGATCAAGCTCTTCACATTCATCGAGTGATTCTTCTTCAGTATCTGACTCCGTTTCTAATTCTGGATGGCTGACATTAGTATTTTTTTTTGGAATAAGGACTAAATCTTGTACTGGTTTCGGGCAAACCAACTGTTTCTTATTAGATATTCAAGGCTTTATACTCATTGTAGAAGCAATCGGACCTGATGATTTCACTGAATCATCTTCAAGACTGTTTCATCGACTATCCTTTCTGCTATTATTGTGCCTGTCTATCCTGTAATCTTTGTTTTTACTTTCAGAAGCTTCTTCCTCTAGAATTCCTACCGGCAACATACTGTTGCTGAGTATTTCTCCATTATGAATTAATATCTTGTGAACTGTAGAGTGCATGGGGTACCAATTGTAATGCAACACATAATTTTTGGCAGTGGAAATACATTTTTCTTCAAATGCAGTTGCATCAATGGGAAATTGACACGACAAGGCCATTAAAATCGTCTGAAAATCCTTAACAAGCCACAGTTAGCGAAAAGTTTTGGGTTACAGAATGCCCTACGAGCAGTGTTTTCGTTATTCGTATTGCCACTGCTTTCGGCTTATTAACCAGTAATCTAAATTTTTTTCACACACTGTTCTGGATGTACTTTTTCCGTTCATTAATTTTATTTTTATTTTCTTCGCCCTTCACTTGCCACTTTTTGATTGTTAATCTGTAAGAAATATGTAAGCAGCAATCATGGAATCTAATCCGTGCGTAACGGGGGGAGATACCATAACATAAAGATTTCGCGTGTGTGGTGAAAATTCCAGAATCTCTGTTAGACAAATTGTTGAAATCTTTTGGTGTTGAATGACAAATAGGACATGATTGCATTGAGTATGCATTTCTTAATATACTTAATACTTTACCATCAATCAAAGTGAGATGCACAGAAATCATCTAGAATGCGGCTACAACCGGAAGTTTCTCTATTTCATTGTCAACTGCCTGTTTTTGGTTAAGATAGTATCTTTCGATTCCTTTACGTAGCGTAACTAAATGGGATGACAAAATCAAGCTGATTAAGAGCTTCCACTGTGCCATAATATAACGCCGTGTTCAGAACTTAAGCGTAAAGGAATAAGTGAAGTCGCAAATAAGTTTTCATCATTTTCCCGTTCCTCTTGATTATTATCATATCGCTCACTATAAGCGGAATGGTCTGAGCTTCCATCAAATCCCCAAGAACATATAAGAGTTACATTCAATTTACGGCATTCTGCTGCATCCATAGCATGACATACAACTTCTTCTTGCATCTGAACTATTCGTTCAGCCGTATGATCTAAGAGTGCTTGTAGTAGAACTTGAGCGACACAATCATCAATACGAATAAATTATTTTGGTGGTCTAAGTTCTAATTTTGCTTTTCTAACTTCATTATATGAAGGCCATATATCTGCGCCAGATACCTTAGATTCTAACCGCAGACGAGTGTAGATCGATTTTGTTAAACGGTCATCCAATATAAAAACCAACGCTATTAACGTAGTCTTTCTTTTTAAAGGCAATACCGACATCTTTCTCATTTTTTCAGGTAATCCTTTATCTTTTGTCAGGTCGTCGATAACTTTTTTCAGATTCTTTTCTTTCTTCTGTTTTGCTGCATAAGAAGAAGCGGAATATCTAAATGCGGGATCTCAAAATTTGAGTAACTTTTGAGCGATTTGCATTTCAAATCTGTCAGTCTTTCTGTCTGCAGCGACAAATTTAGCATTGCGCCTGGAGTAATGAAAATAAATTGCATTCTTCAGTTTGGCCAATGTCTGGCAACTCACGTGGAAATGTCAATGTTTATCATCTGAATAATGTAATCCACACCCATACTGACATTTACATTTTTCAGGATCAAATCGAGGATTTCTCGTTTTTTAAATTTCGGCACTCTTTTAAAGTAATAAAGCTATTTCAAATCGAAAATCAAACTGGAAAACAAATCTAATAATCACCTAGACGACAATACACAGAGCACTTACAAGCACAGAGTGTCTCAAGTAAGATCTCCATAGTAATTAATGTTGTATCGTGATTTATACTTATAACCAGAAACTTTCATTTTACTTGTCAGAAAGATAATTCAGTGATCCACCTGGCAGTAGAAAGCTGACCTATCAATTTTCCGCGGTTAAATTCAAATCGTTATGAAACATATCAAATACAGGATTCCAACAGAACTATAATAGTAATTAATTACTACTATTACATTTTAAGTAATAAACAAAAATATGTTCACGACATCAAGTTATGTTAATTTAATAATATCAGACCAATTTAACTGAAATTAATTATAATATTACACTATATAACATTATTATTTATAATATTTTATTTTATTATTTTAGAATAATTAGGATGATTGTTTCTTTGTAAATATATTAAAATTGTTCCGATTTTCTCTATATTGGGTAGAAGAGTGAATTGAACGTTTTCGTGGGTTCAGGAAAGAAGCTCGCGCGCTCGACTGCCCGAAGGAAATTTTTTCTTCTGCAAGTGAAAACGGGCCAAATGGGGCACATCAGGCTTAAAGTAAACTTCATAGTGAATAAAATGGAACCCTTTTTTCTTACTCGGGTGTGAAGTTTCGGAGTGGAGAGAATCGAAAGCGCGCACTTGTGAACAGTATCAATTGACGACTAGCTGCATTATGCATACTATATACTTCTGTATAATGTTTTACATATATTGCAGTCATTTCGTAAGCTTGCAAAAAAAATATTAAACCAAAAATGTATTTAAACAAATTTATATTTAAAAATAATTTAAAAATATATTACTTTTTGCATTATATCGCACATTATTGATTTTACACGAATTCCCATTATCAACACAAGACGGATTGATGTTAACAATGCATATATATGTAATAGTCGGTTTGTAAGTACTTTGAACTATATATAAAACAATAAATAGTAGCCTGTCTTCAGTAGTACTCTATTCATTTGGAGTGGTCTCACGGAAGAAGAACGAGCTCAGATCCTTTGATATCGGAACACAAAAGTTATGCACATAAAAAAAGCATGCAACTTAAGTCTTCTGTTCCGCGACTCTACAGCTCACGCCGTAAAGGTGGTCGCGGAATATTGAATCTAGAATGTCTTCACAACAGGTTTATTTAGGGTATAGCACATAGAGTCGCAAATGGAAGAGACCCACTTCTTCAAATGGTCAAGAAGCATGAAATAAGTGGGCAAAGGAGCGTTTCTGTACAAAGCAGCGGAGGAGGCTGCTGAAAGACTCGGACTTAATTTCAGTATCAGGAGTGAGCAGAATCCATCAAATCTTATCTATCTCGAGTACTCACTCCTGAAAGCCAGGATACAGAAAGCACAGGAGAAAAACTTCCGGGAACAGATTCTCGATAAGCATCTTCCACAGAAATGTGGAGGATCAGTCAATATCGTGTGCGACATTAACCTTAATATCGCTCCGCTAAAGGATCCTAGGGAAATAGAGTCAATTGTCGAGAATGAGAAGTGCCGCATATACTGAAACTTTATATTCTCGATAATTGTTTCTGTTGCAATCTCGAGGCCTGACATAGTTATCCTTAATTACAAGAAGCGAACCATGTTCCTTATTGAATTTTCCGCACCAGCTGACAAAAGCATCATAGCCAAGGAGAATGACAAGGAAGAGAGGTATAGAGACCTTGTAAAGGCGTTGCGTCGATTGTACCCGGAATATTCTCTTAAATTAATCGTCCTTGTTATCGGCGCTCCTGGAGGTGCCAAGCTTTTACTGTTTAATGGCCTGAAAAGCATCCCTGCATGTAAACAATATGCTAAAACCTTTAAAAGCTTTGTGAAATTGTTGTGTGATCTTTGAAATCTGGTAGACACGCCTTTGTAAAATGTCCAAAATCCTTTAAAATATTTTTAAACCTTTGAAACATTTTAAAAAGCTATAGTGTGTCTATCTAGTGTATCTTTAGTGTAATCTTCTGTATACTTAGAAAACCGCGTGGTGAAACTCTTGTAAAACCGTTATATGGACATGGCTCATTCTAATTCTGAAACTGAGTTAACATCGAAGATTTGAGCTAATAATTTACATTCTATCATTAACTATTACTAATTAAATAACATTCCATATTAGAGGAGACAAAATAAAAAACTTATAGCAATACAATATTAAAGTCTGTTCACTGTAATCTATAAAATAATTGGTAAAGTCTACAAAAAATGCCTTGAAATCCCTGTATTTATTCTGTAATGCATAAAAGGTAAATTATATCTTGATAAATAAAAAAAATTTAGTATCAAGATTGATTTAAAATAAGATGTTTCTTTTATAATAGACTAAAATATTTAAATTATTTTTCGTATTTCAATAAAATAACTATTTCAAAAGAAAAAAAAATAACTTGAGGTTCTCATAAGAAATTCACGGGGACTTCAAGGTTAAAAATTCGTCGCTTCTTAACTTTCATCATATTTGATTTGCAGATTCATCGTTGCAATTTTTATAAACATACGAATTACATTTTTGTTGCAGTAGCTATGTTTATAAATTTGTGAATCTGTGGAAAAGAAAAAAATTCTAAAAAAGAAAATATTAAGAATTGAATTAAACTTACGATATAATACTTTTTAAAAGCATAAAAGTACTTATCTCACTTAAGAGTAGCTTTTATTCCTTCAAGGTATAATTATTTTAAAAAAGGACACTTACAATTGATGATATTTACCGATACTCTTGTCGTCAAAAGCATTTGATTCCCATATTTAATTCAATAAGTAAAACAGTAGATTTTATTGCGAATTAATTACATCCAACCTGTAGATATTCAATTCAATTAATTAATTAAGTTCGAAGTAAAACGATTGTGACACTTGCCAAACGACAAATATCACTCATGTACCGTTATTTGTGACCACTTTTTAATACTGTGTTACACTTTTTGTTAATTCATTTGTTAATTCATAACTAATTATTTATTTGAAATGCGCGTTAAACCTTGGGGAATAAAAGCCTTCTTTCTTAATTAGGTTATACGTCTTTGCGTACGTCTTATGAGTTTTGGAGCCTTTGACCAATCAGCGCAAGATCTCGAGCGCGGGGGATTTGAAAACCGGATTAAACTCGCCTATATAAGACTTTTTTAAACGTCTTTATATATATATATATATATACACACACATATATATATATATATTATGATCTGATATACGATCTGATATTAATTATGATATGAGTTGATTTTAGTCTTCTTATGGCCTTATTTATTACTGATTACAGTACAATGATTACAATAGGATTAAATTCTAATTAAAAAAGCTTAAAAATATGCACATCTTTTTAACTTTCTGTTTAATACATTCTATTGTTATAATTTGCAGAATAAATGTTTAATAATAAGAAAATAACATACTAAGATAGTGAAGTTAAATCTTTGAAAAAATCGAGACATAGAATGCTATTGCGCATTAGCGCGTCAGAGTGGCAAAAGAACGCTCCCGCGAGGTCTTCGCTATGGTAATGCACCTCTGTCACGAAGTGCTGGAAAACCAAGGCGAGAACAAAAAAGAACAAAACGAGAAATACCGAGACAGGAGATATACCTCAACCCGTCTAGTCTCGTTCCATGGGATTTCTCGCTCGACGGCAAGACTATTCACTACTAACGTTTTCTAGTTAAAATAGTTCAATTTTCAACAATTAAATATGTTATTTGTTTACTTTTAAATATTATTCTTAATATACACAAATACATATTATTATTCTTATTATTATTTTGGCGCACCTTCCATCCACAGGTATTTATGACCTGGTACTTTGACACTAAACACGGACGCGACGCAGTAAGTGATTGGTATAGTCCTTGGTGTCAGTCATGGTTTCGGAACTTTTTATTCTGCTTGGGCATTCGACGTTATTCGCGGGAATACATATCATAGATATTGTTAAATCCTGTCATAAACTGTGAATAAATATATCTAGGCCTCTTAAGAGGGCGCTAAGTGGTCTATTTGGAAAGCTTCTAATGTGTCCCCTAAGGGTTTACATTTTTCATTCACGCTCTTCCTATTCCTTAACACACCTCCCACACCCTTTTTTTTGGTGGTGGGAGGGGGACCTACAGCTTAAGGTGGGTTCCGAACCACCAGAACCTCGGTAAAGGTACATACAAAAATTTCCAGAGGTACCGGCTCAGGGATCGAAACCCGGACCTCTGAGGTGAAGTCCGAGCGTCTAACCACTGAGCCACCGAGGCTCTTCGCTAAGTGGTCTTGATCCTCAAGCATTGTATCATGTTATACTTAAAAAACTGGACAACTAAATTAGTGAGAGACGTAGAATCCGAGAAGTCATGTACAAGTTTGGCGCCTTTATTACGGCATCTTTTACAAATACCTGGAAATCCTTAATACAATACAGTAGAAGTCCAAGTTTTTCTCTTATTTTACTAATCTCGCCTTAAAGTCAAAACAAACCGCAGCACAATACGCAACAATCTGCATTTATGGTTCCTGATCTGCGAACTCTAGGATGGCATTAGTGAAGCACACTATGACACGCAGGATGTCCTCATCGAGCTCTTCAATATGATCGGCAGTAGCAGGGGCGGGCTCCAGCGGCTACAAGCCTAACGACTTTCGACCACGAGACAGTCGCACTGCTACATTCCCCAGATCTGGTCCCTGCTCGTACATATAATCTTCTGTCACGGGTATATACAACTTCTCTTCCACCGAATTTTCGAGGTGCGCCAAAGGTGCTGCTAGTTTCTGTTTACCTGTTCTTCGATGTTACTTATTTCGAATTTAGATGTAAGGTGGCGCAACTTATTGGATCTTAGTTGATGAGCAAGATGTTGTTCAGTCATTCTATGGGCCAGCTCGGGATGAAGACCTACGAAGAAACGATGTTGTTCGCCTCTGAAGGGACCTTTCCGTGCCTTTGACCGAAAATGACATCTGATCACGCCTCCTCTTGTTAGCCTGCGCATTCTGCTGTTGCTGGCGGAATGCAGTCTCAACCTCAGATCTTATTCGGTTGATGGCTTTTCTCGGGCGGAGGTTCCCATGTATGATCTGACGTCTTCGTTTTTCAAGGTCGTCTTGGGTTACTGTTCTCATTTCCGGGAAATTGCCACTTTTTGCCGATGTTCTGGCCGGATAGTATGCCTTTTGAGTATCCCGGTGAGAACTGCCTGTCCATGACGTAGCTCACCAGTACCGTCTCACACACTGTGACCTGCAGCGGTAGCTCCAGGGCGCCCCGACGATAATCGGGAAGCAGCTAACGACTGTCTATTTTTAGAAACATTTCCATGTATTGATAAAAGAGATACTTCGAGTTTCAATCGTGTAAAAAACTACGAATTTTGCTGACGTTTCGAGAGCATTGCAGTTCACTGCTTCAGCACTAACCTACAACTGAGGTATCAGGTTATGTTTTGATGTATACTCTGTACGATGTTTGTTATTGGCTAAAGCGCCCCACCATGGAGACTGGTCGTGCCTGATTGTCCAATCAAGTCTTCTTTTTAAATCCGGGAGGACGGAAAGCCAAATCGGTTTAGTATTATAACCGTTGTACCTACGGATGTTATAAGGGGTTTTAAGATTTCGATTGCTTCTCTGTGTTTTCTTGAACAAAAAGGCACCGTGTATCCAAATTATCATCATCATTATTATTATCATCAACATCATCCTCAACTTGATTATCTTCATTTTCGTTATGTTCAGGTTCAGTATTCGACTGGAATACAAATTATAGTTCTTTGTGGATGGTGTCAAACTTGTTACGAGATTCAGACTCCATTTCTTGACCCCATCCGGTCATTCTTAATGTCTCAAATTTATGTCTCGGATCTAAAATGAGTAGTGCGCAGTGAATCCAATTACATTTTTGGTAATTTTTTATAAGTTTACTTCGTGCGGCTTGAAAAGCATTACGAAGTTTATTATCATATGCAGTTCGCTATCGATTTTCGTCTATTTTATTTACTGCACATTCCAATATTTCTAGGAGCAAGTTCTGTAGACAGAGTTTTAAAATATTTGAGATATTTTGCTACATTCCCCAAGAGCAGTTGCGCTAATCATATCAAATACAGAATTGCATCTAGGTAATACGTCCAAAACTGGGGACAGCATTTTTACTCCCATGACGTCGCAGGCAGATTTTAATTTTTCACGCCATTGTTCAGAATATTTTAGTTTTTTAAAAAGCGCTCTCAAACGTGAGACTACTTTTGACTCAGATGTAATAATTTCTTTATGATTTTCTTGATCATCTAAAGTTTCTTTATCATCACTATCGTTTTCTTCTTCTTCGAAAGCTTCAGCAGCTAGATTTGATATACGTGAAGCAGCGGAACTGCTAGTCGATGTTATTAAACTGGGTGCCGAAAAGAATGTTTAATAAAATTGACAATTTGTCCATAAATGCAGTATTCGCCGCCGCGTTATCCATTGTTACACTTTGAAATTTTTCTGTTAAGCCATAAACTTGAAGGACGCCCAAAAAATAATTCCGGATATCGTCTCCAGTATGGTTACCATTTGATTCATCGATGAAGTGGCCCGTTAGAGCATAATGGGATTTTCCGTTGAAGGAAGTCCATCCATCCAGAGTATACGAAATCTTAGAAGTGTGCTGTTGTACAATTTCAAGGACTACTTTCTGCGTTTCTTCAAACCGCAAAATTAATCATTCTCGCATTTTATTTCTTTTAGGTACACTCGCCTTGTCATTGAGGTATGCAAAAATAATTTCGGTTTCTTCATCGTCAAGGAAATTGTTCGGCAGATATTTCTTTGATGATCAATCAATCAACTTTTTCTCGAATTCTTTTTGATTGAAGTTCATCTAAGAAATTATCAAATATTAATTGTATTCTACTCGAATTAAATTTAATATTGAAGAGCTGGAAAATTCATTGATGTCATTTAATCAGTCAATTTTTGTTTGATACTATTTATTTTTTTCGATTTCAGTTTCGGCCAAGATATCTATTTTAAAAATAATTAAATACCAAATATATTCAAATTTAATTTTTATACTTCTATTAAAAAAATGTTTTTCTCAAAGGAGATGGCACACCCTCTTTTTTAAATTATCTTCAACATTTTTAGCAGGTTACACAAGAAAGACAATAAGCTTCTTTTATATAGTAAATTTAAAACAATTTGAAAAAACTGTATATATTTCTATAATTATTAAGGAAACAAATTCCGATTTATTAAATCCAATGTCAATTATTTTATTAAAAGGTAAGAATTTTTTAGATATGTCGTTCCCGCATGAGTTGGACAACTCGATAGTATGTGTCCTAGATGCTCGGGATGTGCATGGTATGCCCTGCAGCCATCATCGGGAATGTCTTGGCTCAAAATGTGGCGACGGTGTGTTAAAGTGGAAATGACACCATCTTGACATGCCAAAATAAAACCCTTTGTGCCCGACTTTAATCCGCTTGATTTAAGGAAAGCAAAAATTATCTCACACGAAAGTGACTGATTCTCCACGTTTCTGTGGAAGATGCTGTCATCCTCTTATCGAGGCGCTGTTTCCGGAAGTTTTTCCCCTGCGCTTTCTGTATCCGGGATTTCAGGAGTGAATACTCGAGATAGATAAGATTTGATGCATTCTGCTCACTCCTGATACTGAAATTAAGTCCGAGTGTTTCAGCACCCTCCTCCGCTGCTTTGTACAGAAACGCTCCTTTGCTCTCTTCTTCATGCTTCCTGACTATTTTAAGAAGAGGACCTTGACGGCGTGAGATGTAGAGTCAAGGAACAGAAGACTTAAAATGCATGCTTTTGTTTATGTGCATAACCTTTCGTGTCCCGATATCAAGGGATCTGAGCTCGTTCTTCGTCCATGGAACCACTCCGAATGAATAGAGTACTACTGGGACGGCAATCATGATTATTGCAGATACTTTGTTCCTCGCCGACAGTTCGGAAGACCAAATCTGCCAGATGAGCCGTTTATACCTGCTTCGGAGAGTATCCAGCGCAAAGGTGTCGTATAGCGCTTCTATCGACGATCTCAGGGTCTTCAGAGATGCCATTAAGTTTTCCTCGCTTCATATAAACCTTGGCGCATTTGTCTAACCCAAATTCCATTCCTATTTACTTAGTGTATCGTTCGGCAATCCCTAGAGCTACATGTAGTTGCTCTTTATTTTTCTCATAGATCTTAAGATCATCCATCTAAAATACATGAGTGACTTTGTGCTTTCGATTTGTAGGTTCGCCGCAAAAGTACCCCTGGGAATGGCGAAGTGCTAGAGATAGTGGCAATATTTTGAGGAAAAAGAGGAGTGGGCTCATAGTTTCGCCGTGAAAGACACCTCTTTGGAAAGTAACCCTGTTAGTTGTCACACAATTTTTTCCAGATGAGATAGTAAATCTGGTTTTTCAAAGTGGCATCAATCTCACTATGCACCTCACGATTTGCGGATGGACCTTTAAGCTTTCCAAAAGACAGATGATAAGTTTATGGGAGGTGAAATCGAAAGCTTTCCAGTAATCAATCCAGGCCATCGATAGGTCACGCTGGTAGGATGCTGCATCTTTGCAGACACATCTATCGATAAGCAGGTTCTCCCGCCATCCTGCTATGCCTTTCTTTGAGCCGCGTTGTTCATACATTTCTTGCCACACAGGTCTGATTGCCCGAACAATCCTATCATTTAGGATAGCTGTGAATAACTTATACAGAGTGTTCAGACAAGTGATTGGCCTGTCATTCTTTGGGTCGTCTAAGTTGCCAATTTTGGCAGGAATACTGTGCAGTTATTGGAGCAAAAACTAGAAAAGCAGGAAGATAACAATAAAAAAGTAGAGGAGATGAAAGGTAGGATAAGGAAGATAGAAAGCTCGAACTGGGATCTTGACGGGGACGTGAGTGGCAATAAGGAGAAGGAAAGACTAAGACAAATAGAACACATAGTAGAAAAGAAAGAAAATGAAGAAAGAAAAAGAAACAAAGTGACAAAGGGTATAAAATTAGAGGGAAAGGATATGCAGGAAGTGCGAAGTGTAGGAAGGGAAGAGCAAAAAGGGGAGAGAACGGTACTGGTAAAATTAAACAAATGGAAACATAAGAGGGAAGTGATGACAAAGAAGAGGATGTTATATGGAAGCTCGGAGAGAATAGAGGCTGATCTGACATGGGTAGAAAGGAAGATGCAGTATAAGTTAAGGACAGTAGCGGAAGAGGAAAGAAAAAAGGGAAGAAGAACATGGGTTAAACATGAGAGAATATATATAGACGGAGTATGGTGGGATTGGGATGAAGAAAGGGAAGAGTTAGTAAGAAATGAGGTGCTCGGAAACTAGGAGAGGAAGGAACGTGACATCGAAACATAAGAAATAGTAAGGAGCGAAAAAGACGAGAAACGAATGTAGGAAAGAATGGAGGATATGTTACTGGAATATAGCAGGATTGGAGAGAAAAAAGGGAGTTTATGAGAAATTTGCCACAATGGGATGTGGTAATAATGATGGTAGTGGGGGTTTATATGAGCGGAAATAGGCAGGCGAGAGAAGAAGAAAATCGAAAGATAAGGGACTGAATGGGGAGGGAAAGAAGTTTTTAAAGAGCTTGGAGGAGTTAGGATGGTTTATCCTAAACGGATATATAGAGGGAGATGAGGAAGGAGAATATAAACGATCACGAGGAGAAAGGGGAACGATAATGGATTATGTGATAGTAGATCATGAGATAAGAGAGAAGGTCAAGAAATTAGATGTAGGTGATCATGTGAATTCGGATCACTTTCCCTTAATGGTTACATTAGAGGGAGAAAAATGTAACAGCAATATGAATGAAAAGGGGGCGAAGGCAAAGAGTGTAGGAAAGGGGGATTGATCAAGGCCTCATTGATCAAGGAGTAGAGAGAAAAGTTAGGAATGGAGGGAAATATGGTAGAGAATGAGATGAGGAAGAAGACATAACAAGGGAAGAAATAGTCAAGGTGTTAGGAATAATGAAGGATGGAAATGCACCTGGTATAGATGAGATTTCAAATGAAGTAATAAAATATGGCGGGACAGAACTAGAGGAATGTGCATGGATAATGTATAACCGTGTATGGAGAGGAGAGGGGTGGCCAGAGTTATGGAAAGAAGGAGTAGTGATACCAATAGTGAAGAAAGGCAAAGAAGAGAGGAGTGTGACGTTGATGCCAACCCTGTATAAAGTATATGTAACTATTTTGTCAGAGAGATTGAAGAAAGAAGTTGATGAAAAAAAGATAAAGCCACCGAATCAGACAGGATTTAGAAAAAAATAGGGGTGATGGACAACATATATGTTCTGAACTACCTAGTCAATAAGAGGGTTAAAAGGTAAAAAGGGTCAATGATAGCAAATGTTCGTAGACTTAAATTTAGCGTTTGTCTCATCAGACCGAGGCGAAATAGAACAAGTTATAGTGAAAACGGGCATAAGATAAAGAGACTATCGGAAGAGAAAGAGAAAGGTAGGAGAGCAAGAAGGAGGGGAGGGAGGCAAGGATGTCCTCTAAGCCCACTTTTATATTATATATTAATATAAGACTTGGAAGAAAAAATAAGGAGGAAAGGTTGGGGAGGAATTGGGAGAGGGAAGGAAAATATATATACACTAGCATACGCAGACGACATAGTGCTGCTGGCAGAGGATAAAGAAGGGTTGGCGGGCTTAATTACAGGATAAGAGAAACACTTAGATGGAAAAAAGCTGAAATAAATGTAGAAAAGAGAAACATAGTGGGCTTTAGAAAGGGAGGGGGGACAGAAAGAATGAACGGGGAGATGGAAGGGAATAAAGTTAGAAGAAGTAAAAGAGTTTAAATATTTAGGATATATCTTGCAAACGAATGGAGATCATGAAGCTCATATAAAAGAAAGGATAAAAAAGCAGCAGGGGTAATAAAACTGATATGAGGAATAGGAAAAAGAAGTTTTAAAAAATTGGAGAACGAGAATGTGGTTATTTGATACGCTGGTATGGCCAGTATTAAGTTATGGGGCAGAGATATGGGGATGGAAAGAAAGGACAGATATTGAGAGTTAACAAGAAAGGTATACAAGGTGGATATTAGGGGTATATTGGTGGACGCCTGAATATATAGTGGGAGAAGAAGCGCAAAGGGATAAATTAAGTATTAGAGCGGGAAAGAGAGCATGGAAATTTGAGACGAAGCTGAGGGAGGGAAATGGAAGGGAGTTAGCTAGAAAATATTTTATGGAGGTAGAAGAATGCAGAATATGGGTGATAGAATTAACGAGATGGGAAGAAGATAGTAGGGAGTTCTTGAATGCTAGTGACATAGAAGACGGGACTGAATTGGAAAAAAACAAAGGGAAAGACAATTAATAGAAATATGGGGGTTGGTTGAGGAATATGTTAATGTGAGGGGGAAACATGGGAAGAAACGTATGGGAAGGACGTAGGAGAGGAATGGAAGATAAAGGAACCTGGCAAGAGAATGTGGTTAAGATTCTAGGGGAGGATGAATTAGGAGAAGAATAAATGAAGGAGTTGGAGGATGCTAGAGGGGTGAATGAAAGAGTTCATGTGAAAAAATAGGAAATTGGAGGACATAAAAGTGATAGAATGAGGAAACGGAAGTCGCTTAGTCGCTTAGATTAGAAACATAAATATTGTAAATAATGAAAATGTAAAAGCATAAGTAGGCTAAGGCACGTTTGCGCTCTCCTTCTCTCTCTCTCTCTCTCTCTCTCTCTCTCTCTCGCTTGCTCTTGTACTCTCGCTTTCGATCGCTCACTCGCTCACTCGTTTGCTAATAAGTCCTAAATTGCGCTATCAGAGGAAATAGAGATAAGGCATTTTTCACCAAAAAAGATTTCAATTGACTTTTGAACACCACAATGCGAATTTGAAACTAATGAATTTTCTACCAAGTAAATGATTTTTATACGCAACAGTTAAATTTTAAACCGAAAATGGGGACTTTTTTATGATAATTGATGAATTTACAACCAAACACTTTAATATTTTTAATTTTTTTTTTAATTTCTACTCAATCAGATAAATCTTTCTATCAAAAATAGAAAATTTTAAAAAATTTGAACATATTTTTTAGATTGAGTATTGAAGAGGATAGAGAGTGATTAGGATGGATACAATTACTATCCGCAGTAGATTATGGCAAATGTTTAAGTAGCTCGAGGATAAATAAGGATTCAACGACGGATACGGCATGAAGGATTTAATCGGAAAAGTATAGAAACGAATGGAAAAATATTAAAATGGATAGAGACGGATTGCAACAGATTGTTTTGTCGGATAAGATAATGATTGATAAGGATAGTAGAATACAAAATGAATAAAATGGAAACAGAAGTATAGAAGAAGGATTCAAAGGCATATCTATGGATCGATGACA
>JAAAKG020080829.1:0-16811 GCA_010014905.2 Druon quercuslanigerum | reverse complement strand
CCTTTGAGGATTTATCAATTGAACTTAAAAAACTCCAAAGAATTTAAATGAATTCAGGATAAATTAATAATAATTCAGGGTCAATTCCAAAAACTAATTTCATAACTCTTTAAATCTTTGAAAGCCTACGAAATACCTCACTTCTCTTGAATATATTCTTTAAAATTCACTAAAACAATATTAAATCCCATTAAACTCTATGAGAGCTGACGATATTTCCTGAATGTCTGGGAAATTATTTATTCTAAAATATCTCAATCTCTTTGAAATCCCTTCAAATTATTAAAAATCAATTACAAATCTGTAGAAATCTTTTGGCGTTCCCTAAAATAGTTTAAATCATTTGAAATCCTACAAAATATCTCACTTGCCGTAAATCAAATTATTAAAATCCACTGAAAATGTTATAAAGTCCCTTAAATCATTAAAATACTAGGAAATTATAGAAAATCATGTGAAATCTTTAAAAATATCATGTAACCTAAAGCTCTCGTAAAATCGTTTCATATATTCCGGAACTCTAGATAATTTTTTATCATGAAATATTTCAGACTGTTTAAAATCCCCTCAAATTAATGTAATTAGTTAATAATTTAGACGTTTTAAAAATACCCTAAAATCTTAAAAATAACTTCTGAAAGATTTCAGCAGAATTGAAGACAATTCAGAAATAGGTATAGACCGGAATTGAATAGTAATTAACCCTTGCGTTAGTTTGCAATCGCCTTGTTATCACCTTGCAGTTTCACATAGCAATCGGTGTACACAGAATTTTGAAGTTCGGGCCTGAGGGAACTTTTAAGATATTTTTTTCGATGATTTTAAGAGATTTCAAAGGATTTCAAACGGATTTTAGAGGATTTCAAAACATTTAACGAAATTGAAAGGGTTTCCGAATAATACAAAGTATTTTAAGAATATTGTAAGGAATTTCAAGAAATTTGAAAGAAGTGAATGATTTTTCAAGGAACTTGAAATATTCCAACAACTTTCCCCGTTTTTAAGCAATTTCCAGGAAGCTCAATTGCTTTGAAGGGATTTTATTTAAGAGATTTGCCATTCCATTTTTTATCTTTATTGTATCCCAATCGAAATGAAAGTGAGAGAAAGGGTTATTGGGATACGTGGGTATGTTGTTTCCCAATATTGATTAAAATACAACAGAGATGTCCTGAATTTAAATTTAACTAGGAATTTATTGAAAATTAAAAAAAAAAACAAGAATCTTATTCCAAAAATGCTTGTGACTGCAGACTTCTACACATTTAGTGGGATTTGGATTTGTGAAAAGGATATTAGTTAAAACAAACCATTATAGAACTATTATTTGTCATATCAAATGTATTAAATATAATATTATTTATACAGTAACGCCTGATGACCTTATAAGAATATTTATCTGTACGTCCATCATGAACTTTGGCCCAAAAAAAACGAACATCCGGGGTGTTGTGTTCATAAGTTTGAAAACCCACATTTCGAAAAAATCGTTGTTAAAGTTTGCGAATTTTGCATACTTGTCATAAAATAGGAATAATAAAAGTGATTCCATGGCATTTTCAGGTGGACGTACACATATTATAGAGAAATGAATAGATATTTATTCAATGTTATTATAAAGTATAAAATTGCAATCGATTTAACAAATGATCTTTTAACAATTTGTCAAATGAAAAATATATTATTCAAATATAACTTCAAAAATGTTTCTTTGGCACGACAGCATAATAATGATTTGCTGTCGACGATGTTAACCTACATTGTCTTTACCATGCAAATTAAATAAAAAACATAGCACTCTTCTTCTTTTAGGTACATATAAAATATACATAATATAAATTTACTCCTGAAAATTAAATTAAACTAAATAATTATAATACAATATTTCTTCATTCAAGTCCTGCATACAAAGTAATTCATCAATTCATTTCAGAAGAAGAAGAAGATATTTCATTTTCAGAAGTCCAATCACTATTGGAAGAAAATTTCAAAAATTACCACAATTGAAATTAATAATCAGAAACTACTGGTATAAAATTAATTTTCTATATGGTCTGATAGAAATTTATCTTATACCAGAAAAACTGCAAAGTAGAAAAGATATTAGCACCAATAAGGTCCTCTTATTGTGTTTGGGATACACAAGAAAATTATTATTTTGACTCCAAAGTTACGGATAATAATAGTTGATGACTCTCGTGTCTCAATTTCAAATGTGATTACTATTGAGCTACATAGTCAGTTCATTGCAAATTGAATACATAGGTTAATAAATCTATAACGAAGTTGAGTTAAATAAGTATTCACACAATAGAAGTAATAATATATGATTATCTGAAATTTTCAATACTTAAAATGATTACAACTTCATATAGAATATTGAAACAGTAATAGCCTGATTTACGTATTAAATTATTAAAATCGAGTTTCACATTTACAATATATTCTCCAATATTTCTTAAAAAGTCGTGGCTCTGCAAGTTTCAATATTGACATTTTGTAAGAAAAATAACTAATCTGCAATCTCCCGTGAGAAGAAATTTTGTTATGGATAATAGCCGTAAAAAGAGTAACTTAAAAAAATATTGATAAATTATAAATTTACCTTACGTAAATGTATTTTTTTCAAATCAAAGATAATGCCAATTCGTTATCAGTTGTCACCTGCTAGTTGATAATGATAACGACGTAAAGCAGCCAGTTTCAACCTTTCACTTTCCAACGCCTTTTCCAACTCTAAAACACGAACCTGTGCCTCCATTTCCAATCTATTGGCTTGATGTAAGCTCAATCCAGAAATATCCAAATCATCTAAAAAATAAATCAATATTAAATAATAATTAAATTCTAAAACGTTCATTATTTCATTATCTTACTTTATATTGCAGTGAGTCTAGTGACTACTTAAATACTGCAGAAAAATTCCGTGACAATTTCAGTTTTTTTTTAGGTATAATTTTCCGTAGCAGGGAGACAATAAAATATTTTGCATTTTTAAAACAATTGACTCTAAATATGTATACAGTTCCGCGAGTTTATTATAAACAATTTCTAGAGAATAAATTAGTATGTTAAATTTAGAAAGCTTTGACAAATTATAAGATATTTTTAAATATCTGTCTTGAATTTGTCTTTTACGTCCATAAATTTTAATAATAATTCAAACAAATAGTTGAATGTTTAACTACAAAATTTCAATTTTCAACCAAACAGTTGAATTTTTAATGTTCAACTTTCAACCAAGAAGTTTTATTTTCATACAAAAGTGATGAATTATTAACTTTTAACTAAAAAACAACAATTTTCACCCACAAATGGGACAGTTTAATATTTAGTCAAAAAATTAATAATCAAGCCAAGAAATTAATTTACAAACGAAGCAATGGAATATTAATTTGGATTAGTTACTATTTTAACTTTTTAAAACTAATTTTGAATAAAAAATAAAACTTATTTTCAAACAAAGTAATACATTTTTTACTTAAATTATGAATCCTTAACTGGAATATTTCAGTTTTCAACCACAAATTCACCCAGATATGGAACAGTTACATTTTAAGTTAAAAAATAATTATTTTTAAAAAACTCATTTTCAAATAAAGTTATGCAGTTTCAACTAGAAAGGTGAATTTTTAACACAAATGACGAATCTTTAACATTAATATTTAATTTAACAACCTAAAGGATTAATTTTTATCGAAACCAAAATTGAATAGTCAAATTTTTAGTTTAAAAAATGTTTAAGCAAAGAGACAAATTTTTAACTAAAGTGATGGAAACTTCGACTAAAATAGTTACATTTTAGATAACTTTTTTTTTAATTAAAAAATTTTTAATAACCAGCAGATTTCAATTTTCAATTAAAATGATGAAGCTTCAACCACAAAAAATTTATTTAAGAAGAGTTTAACATTCAACCAAGTAAGTAAATGTTGGTTACAAAAAAGATGAATTCTGAACGAAAGATGTATGAGTTGATATTTCAATCAAAAAATATTTTACTTCTTAACCAAAAACAGTGTTGAATTCAACGAAAAAGACGTCTTTTCAACATGAGTCGAATTTTCAAAAAAGATTTTTCAGTCAAGAGAGAGACAAAATACAAAGAAACTGTTTCAATTTTCAAGCAAAAAGATGAATTTTGAACTAAAAATAAAATAATTGAATTTTCGGTTAAAAACTTAATTTTAAACAACAAAAAAAGAATTTCAAAAAAATAGTTAAATACAGTAACATGAAGATACTTTTATAATTAAAGAATAATTCTAAAGTCAATGGTATGTTGCAATTTAAAAGAGAATTAAGCAAGCTTTCAAAAAAATTCTCTGGCTTAAAAAAAAATCCCTGACAATTTCAGGGTGTTCAGATACAGTAGATACCCTATTAATTCTTGCTCTTCATTTTGAAGTTTAAATTAAGTAAAAATAAGATTACGTAGAAATATTACCGTTTTCTTCTACCAGCTGACTACAACTTTTTGCCGTGGCAACTACACCTCCGGTAGCTTGAGTGACTTCGCGTGACGCTTCTGAGAGTGCAGACAAATTATTACTATTCCTATCAGCCTTAACTCTGCTGGCAACAACTAACTGTGCAGTAGAAGCAGCAATACCCTGAGATGCAACGACTAGTTGCTCAAACTTTCCTTTTCCAGAAACTACTTTATCCGCAGCTTCTCTATAAACACACACAAAAAGAATATATTCATCAATCATACATATATCATGCCTAAAGAAATGCAAACATGCATTTACTACATTTCTTCATTTGCTTGAACAAAACTTATATCACCATATATGTAATTGTATTTACGTACAACAGAAAATTGGCTCCCATAGCTATAGCTTTCGCTGCAGAAATTAAACCATCCGACCACTGATGATTTCGTTTGTAAAATTCAGTAGTCGAAGATGTACCCTGTAAATTGATACGAGCATTGAGTACAATTTCATGTCTCACAGTCCCTATGGAACAAAATATAGGGACCAAAGGTTACTTCATTTCACGCTCATAGGGTACTTTTTCATGCTCTAAGGGTAGCAAATTCAGGATAAATTCCTAAGACTTCAAAACAATTCAAGTTCAATTAAAAGAATTTTGATCAATTGGTAAATTTTTTTAAATCAAAAAAGGCCAATGATTTTCGTGAGGTTGGAATAAATTTAGAAAAAAATTTAGGGTAAACTGAAAGAAATCGATCAAATTCATAAAAATAAAGTGAATTAAAAAATGCAAATAAATTTTTAAAAATATGAAAAAACTTAATGAAATTCAGTAACTTTGAAATGATCAGCATAGAAATATTCAAGGTAATTTTAAAAAATCAAGAGAATTCCAAACAATTAAAAAGGTTTCAGGGTGAATACAAAAAAATTTCAAATCTCATCAAATCTGTGAAGCCTACTAATTTCTAACAAAAAGGTGCTAATGATTAAAAAACAATTCAAAAGAATTCAAATGAATTGGAAATAATTAAAAAATCGAACAAATGCAATCAAGTGAATTGAAAACATTTAAAAAATTGGAAAAAAATTAATTGAATTGAGTAAGTTGGAAATCTGTTTGGAAAGATTAAAGAGAATTCAATAGAATTGAATGAAATGCCTATGAATTTAAGGAGAGTTTTAAAGACTTCAAGATTGAACTAAACAAAAACTTTTTTTAAAATCATTGAATTGAGTAAAATTGAGTGAATTTAGAAGAGTTCAAGAGCGAAATTCAAATGAATTGCAAAAAATATTTGAAATTTTCTTTATGTCTTTAAAACCATACGAAATTCCTCAAATCTTGTGCATACTTTTTTTGAAATCCGTTAAAATATTAAGGTCCCGTAAAATCGCTTAAAATTATTAAAACACTTTTAATTCCCTTGAAATTCTTTAAATCTCCTAAAAAGGCTTTAGAATCTTCTAAAATACCCTCAAATGTTTCAAACTCCTTGAAATCCCCTTAAACTATTGAAACAAATGAAAAATTAAAAATATCTTTGTAATCTTTTAAGGTAGCCCACCATATTGCAAATCCTTTAAAATAATTTGGAATCCCTTGTAATTTTTTTAATGATCTTGAAAATTCGAAGGAATTTAAAAAAATACACATTGAACTATTACAAATTCTTTCATCATTTTACCAACTGATTCTCAGGGTCAATTAAATACAAACTTTTAAGAAGTCAAAAATAATCTTTTGAATTATGTAAATTAAGAAGAATTCAAGTGATTTCAAACAAATAAAAATAATTACAACGAATTTAAAAGAATTCAGTACAAGTTAATAAGAATTTAGGGCTAATTGCCAAAAATAATTTCAAAAGCCTACGAAATACCTCACTACTTTTGAATAAATTCTTTAAAATTCACTAAAATATTTTAAAATCCCGTGAAGTTCTATGAAATCTGGCGATATTCTCTGAAATCCTGATAAGTTTATTAAAATACATGAAGAAAATTAGAAACCCCTTACAATCATGGAAATCGCCGGAAGCCCCAAAATATTTCAAACTGTTTGAAATCCCTTCAAATTATTAAAATCAATTAAAAAATCCTTGAAATCTTTCAAGATTCCCTGAAACATTTAAAATCTTACAAAACGCCTCATTTCTCGTGAATAAATTCTTTGAAATAAAATAAAATATTATAAAATCCCTTGGAATTCTTTATCCTAAAATATTGTAAACGCTTTGAAATCCCTTAAAATTAATGAAATAAATTAATAATTCCGTGGAATCTTTTAGAATTTCCCAAAATATTTTCAATTAAAAGCTCTTGAAAATGCCTTAGAAGTTTGAAAAATGCCCCAAAATTTAAAAATCCCTTCGAATTATTTAAATCTACTAAAAATTTCTCGGAATCTTTAAAAATACCCTGCAATATTTCAAAAGAATACGAGACAGTTCAGAAATAGAAACCCTCGAACCTGAATTGAATTAATGTAATAATATAAATAAACTAATGTGATATTTTAACTTAAAAAAGTGATTTAGGAAAAAAGTAAATAATAGAGACTGTGTGACGTCCCTGATTATTTTTTATGGTTGCCATAGGTGCTAAATCTTGAAAAAAGGTTATTTTAGGGACCTTAACTGACCTTTCCTTGTGCAACAATCTCTGTTTGCATAAGACGAGACTTTTTTACTAAATTTCTTATGGCCATCATCAAATCTGTACAAGAGTCTAAAATCTTCCCATTAACTTCCAATTTGACTCCCGAATCTGCTGCACGTGATTTGTCCAACATGTCCTAAAAGTAAATCAACATATACAACATTTAATTACTTAATGAAGTCTAGTTCTCTAGAGCTATACTACAATTGAACTGTGTACCTGAATTCTGGCTGCAGCTTCTTCAATCGCTTTATCCATACCTAAAAGTTCATTTTCCACTAAATCTCCAATAACACCATTATTGCTCTGGGATTGTTCTGATAATGAACATGTTAAAGAGGCAATTTTATCCAACTGTGCCATCACCATATTCATTTGGTTGATAGTTAGCGAAGACTTCTCTTTATCTCTGATCTCTTTAATATAGCTGAACATGATTAAGCTTTGCGAACCCAGCTGTTTGCACTCATCAGTTATTCCTAAAATTATATATTTTGTGTTCAATTCATTTTTGATAAATCAGAGTGGCGATTCGGCGAACAATTTCAAATTCTCGGTGATTTCCCGATTTTTCCCAGTGAAATTTTTCCATTTTTCCGGTCAACTAAAAGTAAAATATTCATACTTTTCTCTGAACGCAAACATTTATTTTAATTTTTGTCTTTCAATCCAAAAGTTCTCTAACACAACGGAGCAAAAATTGCTAAATAAATGAATTTAAAAACAAATATCTACAATTTTGACCAAAAATATACTTTTAAAAAAATTGAATAGTTAAACGCAGAGTCGAAAAAATTAATTTTCAATTAAAAATAACGAATTTTCAAGAAAATAGTTCAATGTTCAACCGAAGTGATGAATTTTCAATTAAACTGATGAATCTTTATCTGGAATTATTTATTTTTAAAAGAAATAGTTGAGTTTTCAACTAAAACAATGAGTCTTCAACTGAAATAGTTCAATTTTCAATAAAACAAAAATTAATTTCTACTAGAAAAGATAAATTGTGAACCAAATCTTAAATAATTAAATTTTAGGTTACAAAAAATAATGCTCAACCAAGCAGATGAATTTTCAACTAAAACTATGGAATATGAAATTGTAATGAGTTGAATTTTCTATTTAAAAAATTACTTTCAGCAAAAAAAAAAAAACTTTAGCAAAACAAAAAAAAAAAACTTTAGCAAAACAAAAAAAAAAACTTTCTAAACAATAGTTACATTTTCAAACAAAGTGATTGTTGAATTTATAACTAAGATGATGAATTTTTAACTAGAATAGTTGAATTTTCAACCAAGAAGATTACTTTCGACCAAAAAAGATAAATTTTCAACTAAAGAAGAAAATATTTCAACCGAAAATTGAATAATTAAATTCTTCGTAAAAAAATTAATTGTCCACCTAAAAGATGATTTTTCAACTAAAATGATGAAAATTTAACTAGAATACTTGAATTTTTATGCGAAAAGAATAATTTTTAAACAAGAGGATTACATTATAAAGGAAAAGATAATTTTCTAAAAACAAAAATCGACTTTTTGATCAAATATGTGGATTTTCAATTAAATAGTTGAGTTTTTAATTAAGAAAGACAAATATTCACAAAAATTGTTGAATCTTGAACAGGAAAAGATAAATAATAATTGTATATAAAAAATAAAACAAACAAATTATCAGCTGAAGGAATTCATTTTTAACCAACATGGATGAATTTTCGACTGAATTTTCGGCGAATTTTTCACAAAGTATATAAATTTTTGAACAACTAGTTTAATTTCTAAATAAAAAGTATCAATTTTCAACCAAATAGTTGAATTTTTATACAAAAAAGATACATTTTCCACCAAAAATAGAACGATTATATTTTATGTAAAAATATCAATCTTAACCAAAAAAAGAAACGAATTTTCAGCAAAATAGGTTTTCTACTGGAATAGTTACAGTTTTAGTTCGAAAAATTTATTTTCAAGAAAGTAGTTAAATTTTTAACTAAAGATCAAATTTCAATCAAACGATAAATTTTCAACAAAAAAAAAAAATGAATTCCTTACAAGAGTTTCATTTTCAAAGCTTTTAACCAAGTAGTTTAATTTTTAACAAAAGGAAGAGGAATTCGCAATAAACAATATAACGAAATTTTCTATTGTAATTTAGCAATATTTCTTCTTTAAAATACTATTTCTACTCTAAAAATACTTTAAGTATTTTCTTCATCTAAAATTTGTACGAGGGAACTTTTAAATTGTGACAAATTGTGACTTGGAACAGGAATGATTTTTTATGATGATCTTCTAAATCATTTTTTGAAAAATCTGAGGAAATTATTGCTTCTGTATGTTTGAAATATCATCATTTCAATTATTAAACTCAAGTCAGCGAAAAAAGTCTCAGAGAAAAAAAATTGCAAAAGGTTTTTCTTATAATGGAAGCAAATAAACAATCAGTAGTAAGTTATGATTTAATTGGAGTAAACTGAGATAATCAGAAAGTCTACGACTGTAGATAAAGTAGAAATTACTTTTCTGAATTCAACAAAATCATCAAGATAATGAAAAATAAAGTTTTTCTGCGATCAAAAGTAAATTACCGATTTTCCCCGGCCATTTCCCGGCCAAGTCGCCACCCTGTAAATAAACTTTTTACGTAACTTTTTCAAAGTTAATTTTACAAATATTTTTAAAAATCATTAACTTTTAAACATGAGAAAAGTATATCACTTCAGAAAAAGAAAAAAAACTTACTATCGCCAAAAGTTATGTCCGTAGACGTATTAGACGTAGCTTTAGCTTGAATAAGGTAAACGGCTAAAACAAAGGCTGTACGAATAGCATTTTTCATTAATTCCCCCCTGTTTTTTACATCGTCAATGTATTTGATGTATGCTGCATTTAAACTTTTCAGAGAGAGCATCGTGGGATCCAGTAGAGTCGCAAGATAGTCTGGAGTACAAGTTACAGCTGAAATGGCTGGATTATCGATAGCGTGCATTGTATTTTGTAAAACTGTCTCCGCCTCAGACAAACAGTTCACTGCAAAAATTTGTAGGAATTATTCCCGTAATATTGATTATTTTATATAGTTTTTACCCTTCCGTAGACGTGACACATGGAACGCATTTAACTTACGAAGTAATTCGTAGAAAATAACTTCTGCATCAGCCTTCAATTGTGTACAAGAGCGTTCCGCTTCAGATTGTAAGGTACTTATTCTAACATCAAGCTCTTCCTTTTGAGCCAGCAAGTCATGAAGATCGCCCTCTAATGAAGCTTTCTCGGAAGTAATAAAACCAATTTTGGCGTTGAGTGCCTACACAAATGATTTATTTTAAAAGCAATCCATCTTAAAGTAGAGCTGCCACGGACTAATGTAATTAAAAAAATCTGCAGTAACTTGGTAATTGCGAATTCTCTTTTGTTAATACTCCGTCGGCTTTAACGAATTTTTTCAAAAATGTGAACTTTTCTACATCATGTGTAACACTATTCTATCAAATGTATATTATATTTATTTCTGCACCTCGGCCTGGGATGGATTATTCAAATATGGCAAAATAAAGTACGAATTTTAATTATCATGACTACTTTAATGTTTGTTATTTATTTTGCATTAAATTTTATTCTCAGTTACCCTGCAAATTCATTGTCATTGTCTATAAAAAACAATTTTGTTCTTAAACATTTTATTACAATTTGTGTCGTTTTTTCGTAAATTTAATTTGGTTTTATTTCAATGCTATTTTTCATGATTTAAACAAAAAATACTTATCCTAGAATAAATTGTTCTCAGAAAATTTTTTAGATACAGGTAAGGCGAAAATTTGTGTCAAATAAAATGTTATTGGAATCCTACGTAAGCCTACGTAAATCCGAGGTTTATAATTCCAGGTTCCAATGTACCTCATTTGGCTCAATATTTCAACTTACCAAGTTTTCAGTCTGTACAGCATCAAACTGATTTCTCACTTCATCCAAATCTGCTCGCGCTTGAGAAACTCTTTGAGCTTCTTGTTCTGTCGTTGATTGACCTTGAATCAATTCTTGTAATCTTTGCTCTGCCTCGAGCGTCCGTCTACTCGACTGTTCCTGTATGATCTTTATTCCACCCAATTGTTTATCTACTTCTGCTTTCTATCGTTCGAAAATACAAAACATATTAGCCAACATTATTTCCACATTTACAAAATATATAACATATCTGGTTCCGAACGCAATCTTTTTTTTTGGTTTAACATAAAGAATAGTAGAGATATTGAGAATTACCTTCCTAATAAGACTTATATGCTCCTCTCTCAACTTTGAATACACTTCCTTAAGCTTTTGAAACTTTTCATTAACACTTTTGCTTCTTTCTGCAAGACATTACAGAAACAAGAGTTTGTACTATCGAACTCATATAAAAAATTTGCAATTAACGTTTATTAAAATATAACAAACCTTCGCACTCCTCGAATTTAGTCATTATTTCAGATTTTTGTTTCAGCAAATCTTGAGATACTTGTTTTTCCTGAATTATTTCATTACCCTGAAATAAATTTGAAAAAATTATAAAATGAACATTGAAAATATCAGGACTTATTACTTTTTCAAACCCATTAGACATCGATAAAAAAACGCGTGAAATTGAGGGTAATAGAAAGTGGAAATAAGCAAGGATTTATCTTACTTTCGTGGATAGAGCTGATTCCAGACTTAAAATTCGGTTTCTAAGTTCACAAACAATACGCTGATGGTCGGTAAGCAAGCGATGCAGTTCTTGTCTTTGCCTTCCGTTCTCCTGATGAAGATGATCAATCAGGCTATCTCTGTGAGACAAATAATTAGGATATCAAAATATGTCTACAAAGAATCTGAAAAATTAAGTGCATCATCAGGATAATAACCTTTCTGCTAAAATATCAGGAGATATTGATCCATTTCTCGAAGAATCATTTTGATCACCTGGCAGCGAGTTTGTATCCGATGTATCGATTAAACTATCGACAGCTGCATCAGTATCTAAAGGCTCTTCAGGAGGCAAAACAACTACTGGCGTTATGTAAGTTCGTAACTCGGCTTGTATTAAAAAGTTGGGTGGGTTCTAATATAAAAAAAACATAGACAGTTAAAAATTTTAGCCTGGCCAAGGTATTAGATATAATTCCAAAGCATTTCAGGGTGTCTACTTAAATCCTGGAGACAAATTCCCTGAAAATTCTTGGTTTTTCCAGGTATATAAAGATTTTTCCAGGTATAATTTTTCATAGTCAAAAAAATAGTTGAATTCACAACTAAACAATAACAAAAAAAATATTTTAATTCTTGATCAAAAACAGTAGAAATAAACCAAAAAGGATGACTTTTTAAGATGAATTAAATTTTAAACTGAGAAAGATTTTTCAGTCAAAATAGAGAAAAATTGCAAACATTCAAGCAAAAATAAAATAGTTAAATTTTCAGTTAAAAAAATTAGTTTCTGACAAAACAAAAAAAAGCAAGATTTCAAGCAAATAGTTAAACACAGTAAAATAAAGTTACTTTTACAAATTAAGAGTCATCGTTATTCATTTTTATAACGCAATTAAACAAAAAAATAACACGCTCCCGAAAAAATCACCTGACATTTATAGGTTTTTCCAGATGAATAAAAATTCCGTGACAATTCCAGGTTTTCCAGGTAGGGTAGACACCCTGTATATGTAGTTTAATAATAAAGCATAAGAAATAAAATAAACAGTTACCTCAGGTAAGGACGGTATAGTGATCAAGTGTTTAAAATACTGCATGTGTTTAATTGTAGAATAAAAAATTTTTAATTCTCTAAATTGTTTAGAAAAGCGATCTCGGTGACCATCTAATGTGTCTGCAGGCAAAGCGCTATGAAGTTTGAACAGGATTTTCACCGAATAATCGTACAATTGAGATGCATCTTGCACACACGGAATCAGCGGTGCAAGACGACATTGTCCACAGGGCGTCATCGAATTTGATCGAGATAGATCCAAAGAACCAAAAACTGAACATATATTTGTTACGATTAATTTAGTTATAGCGCAGTACACAACTAATATAAGATTAAGAAGAGTCATTTTTAATTTAAAAAAACAGGAAAGCGTACCTGCTTGCTGCAAATTCAGTATATCATCCATATAGTCGAACATTTCTACTGACATTTGGAAACTAAGAGAGAAAGAAAAAACACCATTATACGCAGTTACGTCGAAAAGCATTAAAATTAAATTTAATGTATTGCAGAAAAATGCACACTTTACAGCCTAAAATACTCTCCAAAAAACAGAAATAGGAAGATTTTTCGCGAAAATAGACTTATTGAAAAAATGCATGATAAGTTTTGTTTATAATGGCATTACCTCCAATATAACGAACCACTATTTTTGCATTGTTTATAATTTAGAAAGTATTCAATAAACTATTTCGTTCATTTGAACGTTCAGATATTCAAACACATTAACTTTTAAGGAAAAAAGACGAATCTTTAATAAAATAGTTGAAGTTTAACCAAAAAGACGAGTTTTGACCAACAACAAAATAAAAATATTCACTTCATCAGTTACATTTACAACCTAATAGTTGAAAATTCAAGCAAAAAACACAAATTTTTAACAGAAAAGTTGAATTTTTAACCAAATAATTTAAATTTCTAACTGCCAAGATGTTTCTTCAAACCAACAAGACCAATTTTCATCAAGTGTTTAATTTTCAACCAAGGAAGATTATTCAGTCAAAAAGAAGAAAATTAACAAAATTGTTGAATTTTCAAGCCAAAAAGACGAATTTTCTACAAATCATTAGAAATTTGAACCAGAAAATACATAATTTCAACCGAAAAGATAAATTTCAACCCAAAAAGAAGAAATTTTCTGAAAGCAGTTGAATTTTAAAAAAAGTTGATTTTCAACCAAAAAGTAAAGTTTTCTACCAATGAGTTTAAATTTCAAGCCAAAAAGACCTTTTTTTACAAATAAGTGGAATTTTCAATCAAAAAAGATGAATTCTACCAAAAAATTAATTTTTCAATCCGAAAGGACTAATTTTCTTTCAAAAAAATTTTTTTTTAAATTATAATAATAAAAATTGTAGACCTTTTAAATTCAAAGAATAAGCTTCAACCAAAAAAGATGAGTGTACCAAAAACAGTTACATTTCCTACCCAAAAAGACGAATGTTAATAAGACAGTTGAATTTTCAACAAAATAATAAAATTGTTAACCAATTAGTAACATTTTAAACCAAAAGAGATGAACTTTGCATCAAAAATATAATAGTAGAGAAAGTTTCCTGAAACCCGAGAAAAAAGGGGAATGATTTAAAAAAAAAAAGGTAAAAGAGGAAACTAGGGGAAAGAGTGTGAAGCCTGCAAATAAACAAGATACTTACTAAACATTTATGTCATTTTCACCAATAGCTTCAAGCTCCTCCGAAGTTACTTGCAGATTTCCTGGCAATCGCGGGTTACGTTTATGAAAATCTAATTTTGTGATGAGCAGTCGTATGTACAAATGTATCAAACGTCCGTAGCCTTCTCGTAAATGTTGCCATAACTTTCCAAGGTCCTCTAATCTTCCCCGATGGCGATGAGAATCGGGAATAACTTGTGGGTGTCCTTCACGTAATACTTTGTGCAATACATGACAAAATTTCCATGCTACAATACGATTCTCTTGAAGTGGTTGACGTAACATAAACATCCAAAAGATAGAAGCACTTTTTTCTTGGTAAGTACCAATAATTGCACCTGGATATCAAGTTAAGGAAAAGCGCATATAAAATTGTACTGAGGCCTACAATATCTTGTCTTGTAACGCAGCTCAGTTAAACAAATTTGTTTTCTTCAAACTGTCATGCATGCCGGGCAAACATTTTTTTTAATACACAAAAAAAGGTGTTTTTTAAAGTCAGATTTAGAGATTCCGCAAGCTTCGCGAAGTTTAACACGTATTTCCTATTAGAAAAAAATTCGTTTTTGCAAATTTTATTCAGAATTGTAAATATTAGATGAATAGAGTCGAAACTTAACATTTTTCTTCACAATTAGCTGTAAAACACAAATGAATAATTACTTTTTAAATATCAACCCAATAAGGCTGCTTTATAGGATCCCAAGGAACCCCATACGTTAAAATTGGACTTTGCGAATTTTTAGTGCTAAATATGATTTTTGCACTTTTTTGAATATAAATTGTTTCTAATACGTGATATTACTTTCTATTAATATTAATATATTTGAATTGATTATTTAAACAATTTATTATTGTTCATAGCATTACTATTTTCTTAGAATAGAGTTAGTAAGTCGCGGGTATTCCAAATTTGTAACTTGTCTTTAACTTTTCAGCTAGAGCGAGGCAACAATTAATTAAATTTAACTTATATAATTGTTTATAATAATATTTTCTAAGAATAATTCCAGATAGTTGAGGCCTTTTACGAAATTTTACATTTTTTATCTAGTTTTCACTATGAGCTATGTAACAATTAATTCAATTTAACAAAAAAAATGGTTTAAACAATTTATTATTGCTTAGAACTATCTTCTCCTATAGTAATGCTAGATAATTGCAGTTTATCCTAAAATTTTTAAGTTTTGGTCCACTTTTCAATTAGAGTGAGGTAATAATTTATTTAATTTAACAAAAATATTTGCTTGAACAATTTTTTTTAATAATATATTTTTTTATAAAAATAAAGTCGCAGTTTTTTTTTAATTGTTTAATTTTTGTCCACTTTTCAATTAGAGTGAGCTCATAAATAATTGAAGTTAACAAAAAGAATTGTTTGAACAATTTATTATTATTTTTAATAATATTCATTTTAATAATACTAGAAAGTTGTGGTTTTTTCTGAAATACTCAACTTCTTGTCCACGTTTTACTTACTGAGATAATAGTTTATGCAAATTAACAAGTATAATTGTTTATGCAAAGTATTATTGACTATAACTGCCTTCTATTCAGGTAATGCTAGAAAGTGGCGGATAAACAAAATAAATATTAATACCGCTATTAATTTAAACAAAAAGGCTCTGAAAAACTACTTCATAGAAATTTATATTTAATATGGTCCATATAGAAAATATGAAATATATTTCAAATATCTGTTTTATTTCAGAAAAATATATTCACAAAATAGATATTCTTTTAAAAATGATTCAATCTGATGTTTATTTGCCCATATCTAAAAAAGTTAAAATAAGTAATTGATAAGTTGAAAAAAGTGGAACATTTCATAAAAAGCCGCAACTACCAGGACTTATTCTAAGGGAATGTTTTTATAAATAATAATAATAATAAATAGTTTAAAAGATTGTATTTGTTAATTTGCATTAATTTTTAACTCACTCTAAGTAAAAGTGGACAAAAAGTTACAAAGGACCCCGCATCAAATGTACAGTAAATGGCTTTTTGTGAAAAATTCTAAATCTATTTTTTTTCTGTGTTTTCGAACCTGAAAAGCAATAATCCAAAAGAAAAAATTATTAAAAATGGACAGTTTTTGAACAAAAAAATGTCAAAGTTTCAATTTTTACATGTATTTCAATAGAAAAATGTTTATTGTAGTGAAAAGTTTTTTTGTCTCCTAAACTCTTTGTTCGATTTTGCTAAAAGTTTCACCTCTTGACTATCAGCCTTACCGACACAAAAGCTTCATGTCCAAGATCTAGAAAGATTAACGGTTTTTTGGGTATACAGCATGTTATAAGGGTGTTTTCATA